>PVIC010004964.1:0-60015 GCA_004025085.1 Thryonomys swinderianus | reverse complement strand
TAGAACATATGCAATGACTAAGTTTACATTTTTATGACTATAATTACTTTCTAATATTCCAATTATAAAAGCAGTATGTTGAAGCAATTTTCAGAAATCCAAGAGATCATCTGCTCTGTGTTATTTTTCCTTTAGGTACAATATTCAAGTTCTTAATGATTTTGCTTATAAGCAAATGGTCTCAAATCAGTTCATATATAGATCCAACTTGTGGTCCTGTTGTAGCTTTAGATGAGCTGGAGCTTGAATCCACACACAGCAAAATGTGTGAAGAAAAACCCGCTGCTTTAGGGCCACTTAACACGTCAGGCTATTAAAGATCATGTTGCTTCCTAAGCTGCTAATTTAAAGAGATGGGTAAACATATACATCACAGATTGGAGAATCCATTCCTTAGGTGTTGTACCTGATATATAGTGATGCCTTCAGATGTTAGCGGACTAGATTGGTGATACCAGTTTTTCCTGCCCTGCTATTCCAAGTCCAGCTGATTTATTTTGAAGATAATATTCTAATTCTTCATCACAGCAGAAAATTATACAATTTTCTCTACACAGAGAGTGACAACCAAATTTACCAGTTAAGGAAACATTTGAGGAATGGTTGGAAGGTGAGTTCTTTTTTTTTTTTTTTTTTTTTGAGACAGGGTCTCGCTTTGTAGTGCAGGCTGACCCTGAGCTCACTATGTAGCCAAGGCAAGCCTCGAACTCAGCAATCCTCCTGCCTCTGCCTCCCGAGTGCTGGGATGACAGGCGTGAGCCACCACGCCCGGCACTGTGGCATCTGGCAATGTTGTATGTGGTTACAGGAATTGAACTAGGGACCTTGTGCCTGTTAGGCAGGCGCCAGAACCACTGAGCTAAATCTCCAGCCCCAAAGGTGAGTTGTCCTGTAGTAACTCTGCCTCAGTGCTGTGCAATGCAATCCACTTCAATTTCTGAACATCGGGTTTGCAACACTTGTTTGCTGAGGAATCAGTTAAGCACTTGGACCCACGCTCTTGCCCTGAGGTCAGGTCTCTGCCTTTGTCTAGGAATGTTTCTGAAGACAGTCAGCTCCTCCCGTCAGCTCCTCCCGTCAGCTCCTCCCATCAGCTCCTCCCATCAGCTCCTCCCGTCAGCTCCTCCCGTCAGCTCCTCCCATCAGCTCCTCCCATCAGCTCCTCCCGTCAGCTCCGCACGCTTCTGTGCTTGGGTCTCCAGTGCGAGGATGGACGAGGCCAACCCAGGACTGTTCTTTAGGAAACAGGACCTGGCCGGACAGGCCTTCAGCTGAGCTGCTCGTCTTTCAAAGCTCAGGCCGTGGTTCCTTTCAGACGGCAAGTGCTCCTGAGGAGTGAGTGGCGCAGCTGCAGGGATGGACAGGCCGGGGCAGCTGTGACTCTCCCCCACGCCTTCTCCAATACAGTCTTTTCCTTTGGCAGAATCTGAAACCGTGAGCTGAGACTGACTTACTGGATCAAGCCAGTTGGCAACAGGACATTTCTTTCCTCTTCTACTGATTCTACAGCCAAATAAAAGGAGCTCAGCGCACACACCCAAGTCCTGGGACTGCGCCCTCGTGTAAGACAGGAACCTGAGCAGCGGATTCGCTGCGAGAGGAGAGGTCTCTGTGTCGAAGCCGGAACTGAGGGGGCCTCGGAGGATCCTTCGCGGCGGTGTGCTGCAGACCTGCATCGTCCCAGGCCGTCCTCGTGGCCGGACTCCGCGAGCGTCCAGCCGCAGGCCCTCGGTGGACACCGAGTCTCCTGTTCCACCCGGGTGCTCTGCTGGCCTAGCACTTGATGGGAGTCCGTTCCGGTGGGAACTGCGGGCGTCCTTGCAGAAACCGCGGCTCCTCCGCGCGTTCACCCTCCCCAGGCCTGCTCCAGCCTCTCCCGACCTCAGACACCCGAGGCCTGGAAGGTGAGAACTCAAGGGCAGGAGGCGTGACCCCGGAGGGAAATCGGCAGGTGGAGCCTGCGCTGCGGAGGCCACGCCCCCCTCTGGCTGGTTGGACTGCAGTGACCAGCCCATGTAGTTTCTTTAGATTTTTAAAATTCATTTGTTGTTTTTTGAGACAGGGTCTCCTCTGTATCTCAGGCTGGCCTTGACCTCCATATGTAGCCCTGGCTGGCCTCAAGGCAATCCTCCTGCCTCGGCTTCCTGAGTGCTGGGATTACACGTGTGTGCCACCCCACCTGGTGCCCTTTTTTATTATACAGAGACCTTCAGAAGTGGTCATCTCAGCTTTTCAACAGTCTTAAACCAAGGTTCAATGAACTATGCTGTATTTACAGTGAAGTACCTTTACACTGGGCAGTTGAGAAAATGGATTAACAACTGGGTATTTAGAAAGGTTTTCCTACAGTGTTGAAGTAAGACATGTTTGGTAAAGTCTAAATAATCACCGGGAAATTAAATTTAATTCCATGGGCTACTGTGCTTTCTTGTTAGCCAATTTATACTGTGCTTTGAAGTCATGACCCCAATGTGCATAGCTGTGATCAAGTAATGCACTCACCCGTTTTCCATCTTCATGGCATTTTTAAGGGTTACTTTAGGTTTTTCTGTCTCAGGCCAGAAGAGTTTAGCAACAGCCAGGGATGCGGGAGCTGACATGACTGAAGCCGTCAACAGGTGGGTGGGGGACACCTGTGGGCACAGAGGCAGCACGCAGCAGGGTTAGCGTGGGTGCGTTCACAGGAAGACTCCGGACCTTTCACACGGGCAGAGGCGGGAAGGGGCGTCTCAGCCGGAAGGCGGCCTTCCCCAGTGAGCCACCCGACCTCACCCTGAGAATCCGAGAAACAACCTGCTCTTTCATAATCTGAGGAGTTGAGTGGCCCTAGTAGTGGGGTTTTCATCGCACATTTTGCTGCATGTTTGTGCTGTGGCCACATCCCCGGAGGAAAGCACAACCTCCAGATCCAACCCAGCCAGCGGGTACTTAACCCTGCACCGTGACCTTGTCCGGAGACCCCGGCGCAGCTCCACACTGGGACCCGGAAGTTTCAGGAAACAGTGCTCCTGGGTCCTGGCCCAGTTCCGGTTTGACTGGCCAGGGGTGTGGACCTGGGATTTAGAGTCTGCGGGAACCTCAGGGATTCTACCACACAGGTAGGGTTGGGAATGGCTGGGAAAGGCTAGTTTTCAATGCAACTTTATTGAGCAAAATCAAGTTTGATCTGGATTTGGCCTCAGGCCGTGGTTTGCTGAGCCTGGTTTAGAACCTCTTTACAAATGTCAGTAGTAGTTATTTTTCTTCTAGAGATTTAATTTTCCAGCCGGCGTGAGCCCCTCTCATGACTTGGCTTTGCTGCAGCTGCATGTAACTCACATTTAGGTGGGAAGGAAGCTCCCGAAGTCCTGGGGTCACCGCGTTCCAAAGTCAGGGCAGCGGTGACCAGGGTTTGCGCTACACGGAGGACACCACCCTGGCCCCCTTTGCTCCCGCAGTGGGAAGCGGGAGGGAGGAGAGAAGGCAGCAAGGAAGGAAGGAGAAAGAAGTTGAATTTTGGGAAGGTTAATTACTCAAAATTCTTACCCCAAAAGAAATGTACGCGCCCAGAACACTTCCAGCAATCGTGGCGAAGCCGGCTGTCATGACAGCGTGGAGCTCCGACCTGGTGACGTGAGCTAAATATGGCCGGACGAGCAGCGGAGACTCGGTCTGGAGACAGAGGGGCGGACGGGTCAGGTCTCCCTTTTCACCCCGCTGAGCGCTCCCTGGCCTAGAGCTGTCATCCGGGAGTGACTCTCGGCTCCCTCCGCGCCGCTCGGAATTCGTCAGCAGCGCGGCTCCTGGCTTGCGGGACGGGCATCTGCGTCCGCCCGGCCTCCCGGGGGGCCCGATGGACACAGGCCTGAGGACGTGCGGCACGGCGCGCCTGACTCCCGCTGAGCGCACGCGTGGTCACGCCAGCCCTGCAGTCATGAGGCTGGCTCGGCGCGCCTCACTCGGCCTGGGACGGCCCCGGGGGGACGCGGTGCGCTCCTCTGGAGGCTGGCCAAGCAACTGGCCAGGCAGGCGCCTGGCCTGGCGGACTGGAGGGCTCCCAGCCACCATAACTTTCCCGCTCCCGGCTTCCTCTTCACGGACTCTCAACCTACTTTCTGAAGCCGCATGGGAATCGAGGCACAAGTATATAAAAAACACCAGCAATGCTAATGATGGGAACCTACAGGTCTATTCATAAGTGAGAGTCAGAGGCCCTTCCCAACAGGTGCAGAGGAGCTGAAGAGAGCATAGCTGCAGAGGCTTAAATCTCATGAAGTAGGACAGGCAGCCTGCAGCGCGGGGCTCTCCATCAATGATAACTGTACTTATAGCATGTTAAATATCAGGCTGAGCACCACGGAAGCATGTGTGCAATTTTACAATTTTTCCTCATTATTTCTAATTGTTCTCTGAGGTTGACTGTGTAGAGCCGCAGTCTGTAGACCGAACAGGAACCCGGTGTGTGAGCCCTTCCCTGCAGGTAGGAGCAATCAACTCAGGACGAAGCCCTCCTAAGTTCTCAGGCACGCTGTGACTGTAATTATTACAAGTTCGGCTCCCAGGGGAGGAAGCGTGCTCTGGCTCAGCGCCCACCAGGGACAGCTCCAGGCTGTGAGCTGGGCTCCCCAGAGGCGCGGCCTGCTGGGCCGGCTCTGGCCCAGGATACGCCCCCCCCCCCCCCACGAGACTTGGCTCTGCCTCGACCGTCTCCTCAGGCGGCGGCGCTGGCCAGCGTCTGCGCTCGGCTGCGTTGAACGAGCCGCTCCATCTCCCCGAGGCGCGCGTGCCGAGGGGTGAGCGGCTCGTTACTGTCCACTGGACTCCGGGCCTGGAGCGCTTATCCACGTCTCAGGGCAAGGAAGTCACAGCTGCAGCCTGAAAGCTCATCTTCGAGGAGAGAAAGAAACCTGCGAGCACTTTCTTCAGGGCCGGCAGAGATGGACTGTCGGGCGGCTCAGACAAGTTGCGATGGGACCGAACCCACCCGGCTGCGCGGCGTCGGGGGTGGGGGAGCTGCCGCGGCCTGCTCGCCGCCAGCGCACCTGACGCTGCTGGACCCTGTGGCCGCTTCAAGACAGCGGCGTCCTTGCGGGGAGAAGCGCTACTGGCTCTGGAAAGCCGAGCAGTGACTAGTAACTCAGTCATTTGGAAAAGGCCCGTCGGGCATGAATATATGAGAGGCCACGCGCTTTGATAAAATGACTCAATCCTCCTTCTTTGCCTAAACTTTGAAGAGCACCAGGCCACATCGCTGTCCTCGGACTCAAAAGGGGTCTCTGTGGCCGGTGCCTGAGCTGGACATTGCCTGTTCTAGGGGTTCCTTACTGTACACCGTCTCTCCACACCAAACAAGAGCCGGCACCATCCCACGCTCCTGCTCTGTGTTCACCCCGTTTTAGCGTTTTGCTCCATGTTGGTATATGCTGTTGCACTTACTTGTCCAACAAATATATTGCCAGCAGCAACTACAGACTCAATAGGAGATGACCCCATCGTCACCAGCATGGTCCATCCAACCTGAGGGGAAGAACGGGGCGCCGTCAGTGGCGCTGTGTGCACACCACGGTGCGCTCCGGTTAGGGGCGGACGCGGCCTTCGGCCGAGCGTGGGCTCAGGCGGGCGGGCATCTGAGATGCACTGTCTGGCGGTACGGCTGCAGGCGGAAGCCGCTCTCGGCCCCTTCCCCGCCACGGACACGACACGGAACGTGAGGGGAGCGATGCGGAGGCCAGGTGGGCCCGTCACCGTCAATACTTAAATGTCTAAACTGACAATCAGAAAGTAACGAGCCCTGTGGCTCTGAGCCGAACTCCGCGTTCCGCTGGCGTCCTGGCTCTTTTTCCTATCTTTTCTCTTTCTGTTTATACATTTTGATTCCTTTACAGGGACCGAAGGGGGCTGTGGCCAACCTCCAAGACTCAGCTGCCGGGGGCCGGGAGCGAGGCCACGAGCCGCTCTCCTGCTGTCTGCTCTCCTCCTTGTCCCTTCCTCTCGTCTACCTCTTCCCTTCCTCCTCTCCCGTCCACCTTCCTCCTCCTCCTCGTCCTTCTCCCTCACGGTGTGGGCCTGCAAACTCCCTCCACAGTGAAACAAAGCTTTTCCTTGCTGTGATTTCCCGGGAACCCCACGATCAGGGCATCTACCTTGAGGCCTGCACAGCTGTGGTCGGCACAGCGTGGAAAACCGTGAGGCGGGAGGACCCGTCTTCCTGGCAGGTATCTGATCTCAGTCTCGCGGCTCAAACAGTAACTGCTGTGGTTTCCTGGGGTTAGCTAGGGAGTGCAAACCACAGCCCTCCTAGAAGTTCCTGAGGTAAAATTCCCTTTGTGGATACGCGGCTTTGGAGCCAGGGACTTGAGTGGGGACAGATGTGAATCTCCGGAGAAAGACAGGGCCAGCTGGGAAAGGCCTGGTCTCTGTACCCGGCGGGGTCCACCCTCCACCCAGCACCAGGCCCCTCCCCCCAGTACCTTCCTGATGATCCACTGCATGAAGCCCACGTAGTACAGCATGGACATCACGGTGCTGAAGAAGACCACGATGGGCAGGATCTAGGGCGCCAGCGGGACAAAGTGAGCGGGTCACCGTTGGCCCCCGGGGAAAACAGGCTTCCCGTGCCATCTCCTCTCTGCCTCCTTTTCTCCACAGAGCGTCCTAAGAACCCTGGACATTCTTCTAAATGGAATAACCGTTTACTGGGCAGCTCTCCTCTGTGTCCTCTCTTACCCAATTTCTCCTGGATGGGCACTGCGGCCCCCAAGTTCACACGTATCTCCAGGAACTACGCTACGCTGCGTGGAGCAGGTGTGTGTGAAGTAGACAGGATTAGACAAGATCATTAGGGTGGGGAAGCCATGCACAATGCCTTCGGAGGCCCCCTGCCAGTGGGGTGCTGCGGGAAGACCCTCACCCATGCCAGCACCTTGATGCCAGGCTTCTACACATCAAAGCTATGAGCCAAATAAACCTCTTTTCTTTACAAATTATCCAGAGCCAGATAACTTGCTACAGCTACAGAAAACAAACTAAGACAAATAAATTTCATAGGAAACTTGACATTTTGGTTTTTCTCTTCTATGATGAACTTTTTTTTTTTTCAGAGAAAAATTGTGGTTTCCAATAGATCTGTAATGCCTGATCACCAAACTGAAGGTCATCAGCAAACATCCTTAATGTCCCAGTATTAAAAAGACAGGCTGCCACCACTGCCATAATCAGGAGTGTGTCTTGGTCAGAATTAGCTGGGAGCCACCCAGACCAGACAGAGCATGGTGGGTGCTGTCATGTGGTGTCTCCTGTACAGTAAGCATTTATTCTGTTAGTTCCTAAAGTCACAATTATTTTACCCTTAGACTTTTGAATCACTAAACACTGACACCATTTGGGAGAGCAGCGCAGTTCAATGAAGCCAGGCTGTTTCCCCAGGTCCTGTTTCCGGCGCTCTCTGGGGTCTTCATGGCGGCCTGGGGTCTCCAGGGCAGCCTCTCGCCTCCCGGAGCCCTGGGGCGGCAGCCGCCCCGCTCCGCCGCGCTCCTCCCACCGCTCCCCCGAGGACGGCCGCGGGCAAGTCCATACAAAATCCAGTGTAGAAAAACCTCCCGCCCAAGTACTGACCAGGCCCGACCCTGCTTAGCTTTCGAGATCGGACGAGATCGGGCGCGTTCAGGGTGGGATGGCCGTAGAGAAATTTAGAGAAATCTATTCGCAGTATGTACCGAGAGCCGTTTTGCGGCAGGATTCGGCGCGCGCGCCCTGGAAGCCGCGGACTAGCGTTAGCTGGTGGCACTGCCGGAGCCTCCCCCGAGACAGAGGCGAGTGCAAAGGAGCGGCCGCGCGGGGGGAGGGCTGGGGTTACCTTAAACGCGAAGAAGTGGTCTGTGTATTTCTCACCGAAGACGAAGACAGAACCGGCGTCCGTGTACCCCAGGAACGTCTGCGCTCAGGAGAAGTGGGGTCATTACAGCCGCCGGGGGAGCCGGAGCAGCCGGCTCTCGCTCTGGGAAGGGCCGCCCAGCTGCGCTCCTCCGCGCCGGCGCTGTCGCTGCGGACACTCAGGCTCACGCCAGGACACTAACGGTAGGCCGCGCGTGGGGCGCGGACACCGCGCGTGCAGGGAACACTCGGGGCCACTGAAGTGTGGCAGCAGGACCACGGGCAGCGGCCGCTGGGATGCCGCGTGGACGCCATGGGGCCGGCAGCGGAGTGAGACTAGACAGGGCTGGAGATTTAGCTCAGTGGTTCCGGCACCGCCTAGCTAAACGCAAGGTCCCTGGTTCGATCCTGGTAACCGCATACAACAGTACCGGGTGTGGTGACCCACGCCCACCAGCAGACGGTACCACACACCACAATGGGGGCTCACGCTGTCATCCCAGCACTCCGGAGGCAGAGGCAGGAGGATTGCTGAGTTCAAGGCTTGCCTGGGCTACATAGAGCTCAGGGTTCAGCCCGAACTACAAAACAAGACCCTGTCTCAAAAAAAAAAAAAAAAAAAAGACTAGGCAAATTAGCATATTTGACATAAACAGGTATTTGTCAAATAGTGCAGGCAAATAAAGCTAGGTCCGACATGTCTTAAGCACTACATCCAAACGTGAAGGGCCCTGTAACAAGAAAACGTTCTTCTGGATCACTTACCTGAACTTGTCTGCCCAACCAGTCAAAAGCAATAAATCCAGGCTTAGTCCTCAGGATTAGGAGACCAAGGAGAAACTGCAATCCGATCCCCCAGCAGACGGGTCTCCAGTAAACCTGGGCGGAGAGACATAGAGGGTCTTCCTAGGAAGCCAACGCTGGCGCGCAACCACCTGCAGGGGTCGCTGTTTGCGGCACGCACCCTCAGGATGGCTGGGAGCCCCTACTCCTTTCATTAGATCCCAGGCAGCCGGGAACCCAGAACCCTTTTTCTTTTTTTAGGAGGTGAGGATTGGGCTCACGGCCTTCACACTGAGCGAACCCCCACCCCTCAGCTCTTTTAAGTTTTGAGACAAAGTATTACTAGGTTGCCCAGCTGGGCTCAAATCTGTGATCCTCCTGCCTCAGTCTCCCACAATGCCAGGATTATAGGGGTGCACCACCATGCCTGGCTAGAGATTCTTTTGATAAAACCATACTTAAGAAACTCAGGATTGCTTTCCCTCTCTCTAAACCTAAGTAGGAACCTTAGTCCTGTTTTCCCAAACTTTCCTGTGTAACCACCATGTCCTGATAAATACTATAGACATAAAAAGTAGTCTAGGAATCATCCTTGATATTTTAGACAACTATGGCTCAGATGTCTGTCACAGTCAAACAGTAAATATCATACACGTATAATTGCTTCTCCTGCCTGGAAAACGGGAAGGCAGAATATCATTTCTCTGTAGAGTGCCCCCAGTTGGTTAATCTGACAATTTATAAAGGAATGAAGTGAAATTCTGCCGACCCGAGGGGTTTTAATTATAAAAGGAACCGGGAGCTCAGTGCAGACCCACAGAGTGCAGCGGGATCAGACCATGGCCGGCTTCGTCTTTGGTGAGAAGGGAGCGCTCCGGGCACCGCGGGGAGGGTGCAGAGACGGAGCAGGGAACACACTGGGGTGTGAGTCACGGTAGGGGACTCGCGTGCGGGTCCCGCTTCCTCCCCGGGTTGACTTTTCGCCTGAACAGCCTCCCAGAGCTGTTCATGAGTGAAGCCTCCGGGTCTCCGGATAGTTGCTACTGTACAGGTTAAGGCCAGCGGCACAAGGATGAGGGTGAGTTCAGTGGGGCAAAAACTATAGTGGGACAAGTTTTTGGAGTCAAAAAGTCTAAGCGGGAAATTTAACTTTGATAAACTGGTGGGTCCAACGTAAACTGCTGGGTAGTTTACAGTCTGGGACAATCTATCAAGTGAGTGCGGTTTGCACTCCGTGTTGGGGGAGCCGGGGCGGGCGCGTAGAAATTGGACGTCAGCGGGGAAAGGCCACTGGCTGGTTGTGCAGCTGCAGCATCTGAGGAGGGGCCTCTGCGCAGCGCGCTGGGGGTGCCGGGAGGGGCCTCTCCGCCTCGAGTCACCACGAAGATTAAGAAAAACGCAGGAGAGTACGGCTCTTCCTCATCACTCGGAGCAGCTTGCGCTTGAGAAAAAGAAGAGGTAGAAAGTACCCCCAAAAGATCAATTTTATATTTACTCTGGTTGGGTGCTTGGAAAACAGAAATAACAGGATAATGTACATCACGAGGCCCCCGAAGGACACCAGCTGCTGCTGTCCCAGCCTGGCGGTGTCGAGGATCAGCCAGAAAACAACGCCCAGGACCAGCGCGCTCCACAGGACCCTAGGGGACAGAGGACCGTTGGCATCACGTACTGTGCTGACGCAGACACTGTAAGAGGTGTGAACTAACAAACAGAAAATGCTAACCAGAGCAGCGCATGCTGGCACCAGGAAGCCACACTCAGAAATCACAACGGACCTTTGTTGGCTGTGGCGCGACGTAAAATAGTCCCCCAAATAAGCAACGCATCCCCTTTTCTCTCCAGCTCAGCCCCTTCTCCAGCCCAAGGGCATGCAAAGGTCAGGGAGGGGGAGGATTCTGGAGAGGGGTCTGCCGAGTCCCTCAGCAGAGCTGCTGGGGAGCACTCTCATCCCAGCTCTTGAGGCTGGTGGCTGGGACCTTCTTCCCTTTGGGGAGAAGAAGACATGTGCTCTCTGCAGTGAGAGACCGCAGTGGAGCTGTGTTGACTTCTCCAAGTAGAGTCCGGCGGGCACGGCTGGGCTGGCTCGTGCTGGACGCAGACTGCAAGGCTGCTGGTGGGGACGGCACCTTCCCGCCTTATTAGGCCAAGGCGGTGGGAAGTTTGCTGGCAGATCCCGTGTGGGTCTCGACGGAGACGACCAGGGCTGGGACCTACTTACTAGGGCTGCTGGCAGGAGATGCGGCCCACAGTGAGAAGCTGAGGGAGAAGCCCTTACAGCCACTGCGGGAGACAGGGTCCTTCGGGAAGGGGTCCCTTTAGCAACTCCCAAGGCCCTTCCTCCCAAGGAGGGAGACAAACGGGCCCTGACTCCTCTACTGGCTGTGAGGCTGCTAGAGAGACGGGTAATGGAAGAAAGAAGAAACACAGGCCAAAGCCGGGGCAGAAAGAAGGGATGTTTGGTCAAGCTTGTAGCTTTCCCTGTTACATGGAATGTCACCTCTTAATATTAAAAGTATGTCTGTGGCCACTGGCTGGTTAACTACGAGTGAGGAGAATGGTCATAGGATTTTGCCATGTTTATACCAAGTATGGCATAACTAGCTCCCTCTGAATAAAGTGGAAAGGATGCCATGAAAAGTTAAATTGTATTTCGATCATAGTCTGTTGGGTCATAATTTTAACATACTAATCACACAAAAAGTTAAGAGCCAGTGGTCCTCAAAATCAAGGCAGTATTTAAAAACCTTGTTCTTAGGAGCAAAAGACATAGGAAAAAATAGAGAAAAGCCAACTTTAAAAGTCACTGGATTCACTAGTCAGTGATGAAATACCAACAGAGATACCAGTTCACATCAAAGATAAAGGGTTCATACTCATCACAACACTTGAAATAGCCCCACAATGTAGGTAAGAAAATGATCAACCATAGAGGAACTATACATTAAAAAGACAAAGATTGAATGTATTCTATGATCTCCATTTTGTAAATATATTTTAAATAGAATATGTATAATTTGCATAAGAAAAATGAAAAAAAATGGTGCAAGAAAGGAAAGCTCTTTGTAGACATGTTATCCGTAAGTCACTGCTATGTAGAGTTCTATTCTTTGAATAGGTACTGTGACATTCACGTTGTTGTGTGCCTGTCTGCTGCCAGGACAGACATTACTGATTGACCATGATGCCATCCCATTGTTGAAGGAGAAAGGGCTGAAGCTGGTCCTGCGATGACTAGAATCTTGCACTATCCTATGTCCTTAATGGCTTTTAGATGTATAGGTACATAGGTGTCTCCAATCAGCATATGGTAATTGTTAGACGCTGCCTGTTGGATAGCATTTACCATTTCATAGCCCTTGAGGTTGAGGTGTTTTGTAGGGATACTGGAATGTCTTGTAAGTGAGCCGTTGCCTCATCTAAGCCCTGATTTCCTGATGTCAAGAGAAGCTATTATAGTGCTTTTCTCCTGGTCCTGCTTCTAGCGTCCATATTCCACAGAGGAGAAAGCAGTATTTGGAACGTTGTTGGAAAAGACTAACATCCCTGTCAATTGCCATAAGGGAACCAGCTGTACTTACCACTTTATCCAGAACCAGTGGCTGTCCAGAAGCTGTCTGCCCGGAGACAGGGCTTTGTCAATTCGATGCTCATATTTGGCCATCAGGTGATCCCAGACAACAAAGAAGATGGCGGCCACAGTGATCACGAAGAGAGGAAGGGCTCTGTGAAAGTTCACCACACAGGCTGCAATCACCATGGCCAGATAACCTGTCCAGGAGGCAAAGGCAGAGCCTGAGCACCGCCGGGCTGGGCAGGGGAGGGCCCGGGCACGGGCTTCTCCCTCCCTCCCCGCAGAGTGAGGCCCAGGGCTCTCCGTGCTAGGGGAAAGGCTGCGGGGTTTCCCCGCGGGGCCTTCCGAGTCCCCGAGTCCCCGAGTCCCCAAGTCCTCAATCGTCAGCTTCTCCCTCAGTTCTGATTCATTTACTTATTTCTTCTTACACGCAGATTTAGCAGGTGAGCTCCCAGCACAGAAAGGCCACGCTGAGGAGCAGCCACTGGCAAAGGGGCACTGACTTTCCTGGTTGGCAGCGCAGATGGGACGTGGGCTTCAGTAGGAACACAGACCCGCAGGCTCTCAACGGCCCAGACTGTCAGTGGAAGAAAGGCAGGGGTGGCTGCCTTTGAAGAGCGGACTGTAGGACAAAGGAAGTTTTGCTATTCCTAAAGGTCCTCGAACAAAGATCTGCGTGTGAAATCTGGCCAGTTTCTTGTTTTGCGGGGAGTGAGTACAATTATATTTTTCTACTTGTATTTGTACCTACAGATAATGTCGTACTGGGCCACAGCCGGGTCTGTGTGCTGTGTGCCGTGCATGGCCGCTTTCTCACTGCAGTGGTGGCGTGGCACTGTTTCAGATCGTTTTGAGGGGGAGGTCTGCTTTCTCTCCACAGGAGCTAATACTCAGGGACACCCAAGAGAGAAGACGGTGGCATTTGCTTTGATAGTTACCGACTAATAAAATGCCCCAGATGATGTACTGAAGAGTGGTTTTGTGCTTTCTGCAAAAATCACAAACTGTGTCGTATTTTCTTTCCAAATACCTGCAACACAAAAGCAGAAAGGCCCGTAGAGGTAAATGCTCAAAATGGGAAATCAGGGAGAAAGCTCAGGCTAGATTGGGCTTTGTGACACCAGCAAGCAGACAGCAGACACGGGCCGGAGCTGTGCGTTTCACAAGATAGAAAAGGAAAATTCATGTCATTCTAGACTGAAATCAGCCATGCTGGGACTGGCCTTTCCCGGAGGAGCGTGCCAGGCCTTGAGGGGTAGGGGGTGCCAGGAGCTGCCCCTGGGAACCGTGTGAGAAGGGAATCACTCGCCAGAGCTGAAGCAAAAGGCAGGAAAGTGCCCCTGAGTGGGAAGTGCTGGAATATATCACACAACTCGTGACAAGGAGTATTGCGAGAAACTTTCATGGTTATGTACGTGTGCAAATATGTGCACTGAGAACTATTAATACTGCTCTGAAGGCACTGGGTGAATAAAAATGCAGTAAAGACCAAGTTTTTTGTGGTCTAATTAGGGAAATACTAATAATGCTCTGCCTCTGGTTGTGGAAGTGGTGGCAGTGGAGGGTGGCATGTAACAGGCCAGGGCTATCTGCTGTCGGTTGGCTTTATCAGACTTTTTAATTGTGGGGAATGTTACGGTCCATTATAGCCATCCGGCTCCACTAAGCAGTGCAGCTGGCGAGAGACACTAGGGCCATTCCGTTATCTGGGCTGAACAGTACCCAAGGCCCTAGGGGTCGGGTCAGCACTGCTGACATTAGTTTCCCGGCCTTGTCTCGCTGGGGACTATAAAGTGAGACAGGCTGAGCCCAGCTCGGTTTCTGAGGAGCTGCACGTTCCTGAGGATGGGTGTGTGGCAAGAGCTCCTAACCCTAATTCTGACCCGCTCCAGAGATATCTTCTGAAACATGACAGCAAAATTTCTCAGAGATGTAGGAATTAAAAATTAATCAAAAATTTAGAAAAGGACAGGTATTGCAGTGTTAATATCCCAGACAGCTAAATGACCTAGAAATTAAGGGCAGCTAGTGAGGCCTCGGGCCCTTGAGGATGTGGACACATCACAGTTGCAGCTGGAGGAGAATCTGAGGGCTCGAGCTGGGGGAGCAGAAGCCAGGCCTGGAAGCCTCCTCAGACGTAAGCAGTGACTTGAGACGATACTGTCCAGGGAGGCATCAGACGCACCGGTGAGTGACCAGAACACCCAGCCCACGTGCCCGTGCCTGTCCACAGCTGCCTCCGTTCTTTCTACTTCAGAAGTTATGAATAAGCTCAAGTTAAGGATGCTTATCATAAAACCTCCCTAACAGCCTTGCTTCCCTATTGGACCAATAGTAAGCGACTATACTTGTTGACCCATAGCTACCCAAGTGGTGATTCTGCTGCATAAAATATCCTCTGTATAAAAGCCCCTGAGGCAACCCCTCTGGGACCCCTCCTGTCTCTCAGGAGCTTTTGCTCAGTAAACCTTTTCTACTCCTCACTTCTTTTGTCCTCCAAACTCATCTTTAAACATCTGAGAGGCAAACTTGACACATCTAACACTAGCAGGTGGAGAGTTATTTCCCCATGACATTATAATGAAAGTACCCGTCTTGGACTGGCAAACAGGCTGAAGTTCCGAGCCATCTCTGTCTGGTTGGCTGACTTGGCTAGGTCATTCTCTAAGTGTCACTTTTACGGTCTGAAAAATAAAGATAACAATCTTGCTTCCCTACTCGTGGGGCTGGAAGGACTGGAAGACCTTTGGGAGAGAGCTGGGTAAGAGCAACAGTTCACTGGGACTTTGAGTAGATTGACTGTAGAGAAATCAATTGCTATTGACTGAACTGAGAAGATGAATTAACCACTTTCACATGGACTGGAGCAATTAGTTGGTAATTTACACCTTTAATCAGAAGACTGTTCTGGGTGAATTTAAATCTAGACATTGGGTTTCTAAGATATCAGCAGGCTGAGCTGGCTACATCCATCAACCTACAGGTCCATTACCTTTTTTGAAAACAGTATTGAGTGGCTGAGTGGAAATAGGAGTGTTGACATTTTCTAATAAATCATAATACATGTTAAAAGCTAAGTGGAAAAATAAAAGAAATAGGAGGCAGACATGTTTATCTCCTTGGTCTAAAAACTGTACCCTTTCGGACGCATGTCTTCGTCGTCTTCCACCTCTTCTTCTTTGTTTCTCAGGGAATCCTTCTCAATTGTGATGTGTTCTTCCTCCTGGAAATCAGATGTTGGAGTCAGGAAGACATAATCAGGACCCTGGTAGGTGTACATACCCGTCGCCTTCGCTTGAGACTATGACAAAGACTTTGCGGTAGGGCCTCTAATTATTATGTAAGATGGCACCTATTATCTACAGCTATCTACCTTAGTTACTTTTATCTCAATGCTAAGAAAAAATACCCAATATCCAAAGTTGAAGGTGTTAAAGGATTATTTAGCTCACAGCACGTAGTGGTTTTAGTTATCAGCTGTCTCCATGGCAGGGTGGCACAGCAGACAGGCACTGCAGAGGAGAAATGGGGCATGTTGGGCAGAAGGCAGCAAAGCAAGCAAGGGACAAGCACGGCTCTTTGTGGCCCTCACCCTGTATCCAGACTACTGAGTGTGGCAGCACGCACACTCTCAGTCCTGCCTTTGATCCTAGAACTGCTCAGTGAGTCCATTGCAGCATCACATACCTGGACCCAGCCACCTCTGAAAAGGCCCCATCTATGACTGCATGGGGCTTTGGGGGTAAATCTAAACACTGGCCACACACGGCATAATTAAAACACAACAACGGTGATGCCGGACAGCCCATAGACAGTGGGTATCTTGGGGGGCATTCACTGCAAGAAAATAGCAGTTGGCTCATTTAAGTCAAATATTTATCATATTTTTACCGGCCAGCTCGATGTTAGGGCTCCCCAAGATAGCCGCTGTCTACAGGCTGTCCAGCACGGCCATTGCTTTGCTTTCTTTTCTGTTTTTCCTTATCTTTAAAAACCAACACAAGACCACTTCTCCATCCACAATTGTAGGACACGGGAGCCTCTTCCCCTCACCGCTGACCGCCAGAAAGGTCTCCTTTGCTGCCTACGTCCTCACTTCCTGTTCTCCACCCAGCGCACTGCGACTTCCTGTCGAAGGCCCTGTCAGGGTCGCCCGAGGCCGGCTGCGGCCAGGTCAAGTAGCTTTCCTTCAGTTTTCACCTTCCTGTCTCTGATGGTAAAATATCTAGCTTTTGGGAGTTTTCTTGTAAAACAATTAGAAAAAGAGACTTTTTTAGAGTAGTGTTTGATCCCCAGGAAAACTGAGCTGAAAATACAGAGATTTCCCATGTGCCCTTGCTGTGTCCTCCTGCAATGGCTCCTTGCACTGGAGCCGTCGGGGCACAGCAGTGAGCTGTTCTGCCACACCAGTATCACCGGAGTTGGTTTACGCCTCACTTTTATGCTTTGTAGTTCAGACTGGCCCTGAGGTCACTATGTAGCCCAGGCAAGCCTCGAACTTGAAGTCAGCAATCCTTCTGCCTCTGCCTCCTGAGTGCTGGGATGACAGCAGTGAACCCCCATGCCCAGCGTTGTGGTGTGTGGTACTAGGGATCGAACTCAGGACCTTGAGCTTGCCAGGCAGATGCCGGAACCACTGAGCTAAACCCCTGCCCCAGTCTTATTTATCTCTGCTTCTGTTCTGATCTCTGGAAACCACTGGTCTTTCTGTTGTCTCCATAGCGGGGCTTTTCCCAAAATGTCATGTGTGTGGAGTAGCAACCATTTCGTACTGACTTATTTCACTGTAATGTGTGTTTAAGGGTTGATCTACAAGTGAACAATTATTTGTTCATTTAACAGCAATAAGATTGCTTTCAGTTAAATTCTACCCAGAATTTGACTTACAAATGAAGTAAAAAAGATCCTTCAGACTGGTTCAAAGCAGGTGACAGTGAGGGCCTTTGGGGACAATGGACACCAGCATAGAGCCCTCTCCGCACTGGCTCCCTGTCTGCTGTGCTGACCTGACACTTCACAGGCTTTTGCCTAAACCACTCGTGAGGGTGCAGGGTCTTACCGTGTGGCCCCTGCTGACCTTGAACTCCATAGCTCAAGGACTCCAGCAGTGCGTCACCACGCCTGGCTCTCAGTCAGTCCCTTGTGCCCTGGGACTGAAGTTCCTGGGAATTCTGAGGATGGGTGTGTGCAGACAAATGCTCTCTGATTGGCCTCGGTGTTTTCTTCACAGCCGTGTCTCAGACCCTCTAATGACCACCGAACTGCTTCCTCTGCGGCCCGCTGTGCCACCCTTTCTGTCCACAGGGCAGGTGGGTGACCACAGGGACAGTCCATCAGCCACCAACCAACCTGTCTGGGGGTTCCTTGCTCCCCGCTTTGCATGACTCTGCTCCTTATTGAGTTTCTTCCTAATGTGTTCTGGTTTTCAAGATCTCCATCCTAAAAAAACAAAAGTACAGATCGCAAAAATAAAATGTCAGAACCCAAACGTAAATGTTCTTTAGTGAGCGACACCTAGAAGAATTTTGAAGGCTGGGATGCACCAATATTAGATGTTTAGAGAGGCATTCAATTTAAGAAGCTGCTATTAAGAAACACAGATGAGGGCCGGAGGGTTAGCTCAGTAGTTCCGTCGCCTGCCTCGCAAGCGTAAGGTCCTGAGTTCGATCCCCGGTAACCACATATAATGCTGGGCGTGGAGACACGCCCACCAACAATCAACACCGCATACCACAATGCCGGACGTGGTGGCTCACGCCTGTAATCCCAGCACTCGGGAGGCAGAGACAAGAGGATTGTTGAATTCGCGGCGGCTTGCCTGGGCACCATAGTGAGCTCAGGGCCAGCCTGAACTATAAAGTGAGACCCTGTCTCAAAAAGCAAAAAAAAAAAAGAAAAGAAAAAAAAAAAGAAACACAGATGAGCCAGGGACAGTAATGCATGTCTGCAATACCAATACTTGGGAAGCTGATGCAGGAGAATCTCTATAAGTTGGAGGACAGCCTGGCCTACATAGTGAGATCCTGCTTCAGACACACAAAGAAACAGGCACGGGAAACACAGGAATGAATACTTGTAACCCCAGCTACTCTGGGCTCAGGCAGAGGGTCACAAGTTCCATACTGGCATAGGCAATTTATCAGAGACCCTGTCGCAACATAGAAGAGGCCACAGGGGGCATTCACCTAGTGCCCGGCCAGCCTGTGCTTCTGAGGTCCTGCATTTAGTCCCAGGTAGCACAAAGCAAAACAAAACACAACAACCCAGAACTAAACCAAAGCACTCGAGCAAGAAGAGCGACAGGCGATCTCTGCTTGGCTTTGCTGTGATGGAAGAGACTCTGTGTCCTTCGCACCCAGAGGACCTGGGGCAGGTGCCGCCGGGCCAGGCCTGCACTGCAAGCACTGCTGCACCCCGGGGGAGGACTTGCTCATCCCCCCATCTCACAGGACTGTACCTCACAAGACGAAATGAGTGAGCCACAGCCCGCGGCCTCCAGGTGTGACAAACGCCTTGCTCTTTGGGACTTGATGTCTAGTTCAGCAGTGATGAGGACCCTTTGAGAGCCTTTAGTGATATAAACAGCCCTCTGTGGCACACATGCCGTGTGTTCACCACCACCGGTCTAAAGTTTCTTCTGTGTGCCAGCTTGGCTTTTCTAGGGGAAGGGCTAGGAATGCCCTCAGCCGGCCTAGAGGCTGTGTCCTCAGGGGACTCACAAGTTTGAGGACAGCCCAGGCAACTGAGACCCAGCCTCAGAAAATTCGCACACATGCGCACGCGCGCGCACACACACACACACACACACACACACAAATGTGCGACACAAGTCATTGAGTCCAGTATGCGTGTGCCACAGCGGGAGACTTACTCTGGCTCACGGTTCCAGCCCACGGCTCTACGGTGGGTGGCAGGGTGGAAGGGCCTGGCCACGGGCAGCTCAGCACACGCAGCAGGGGGCAGAGCGAGGAGCCGGGGACAGGAGGGTCCCCTTGCAGGCCACAGGGCCGCCCGGCCGCCTCTAGAAACCAGGTCCAGCCTCCCAAGGGCACAGAGAGGTCCTGACCAATAGCACCGGCACTCAGCAGGCCCCGTCTCCCGCCTCCATCTCCCGACTCAAGCCGGGAGTCTGTGTTCAGTGTTCCTTCTGTCCAGCCACAATCCGGGCAGCGGCCCTGGGGCTCAGCGGTCGTGGTGCAGGTGGCTCCTGCCACCCGGTGGCGGGACCGGGAACTTCCTTTCAGAGCGGACGGCTCCTGCCCTTGAAGCTGACCAGCTGGGGGTTCAGCTCCTGGGCGCTCCTCTCCCCGCACGCCGGCTGTGCGGTGCTGTGCGCGCAGGCCGTGGGCTTTTCGCGTCTTCGGGGTCTGCGGTGGGCGACGGGGCTGGTGGGGCTGTGTGTGTCTGGACCAGGACGGGGCCCCGAGGCCCAGCACGGGCAGCGGCTCCCACACCTCGGCCGGCGCTCGGCACAGAGCCACGGCTGCTGGGTGTGCGCGGGGCGCGGCGTGGTCAGCCCGATGCAGCCAGGCCCTGGGCCGGGGACGCCGGCTGGACCTCGGCGCCCCGCTGGCTCATCTCGCGCTCCCGCTGCTCCTAAGCCGCAGTGGCGGGCCCCGGGCGGCGCAGGCCCTCGCCACGCTGTGTCTCGCCTGTGGGTTTGGGAGTCGTCGTGGGCTCTGGACACCGGTCACTCACCCGCCTCCCCCTGGCGATGTCTTTCAGGCACTTTGGCGGCCCAGGGAAAGCTCCATTGCTGAGCCTCTTTGCAGGGAGGGTTCGCGGCAGGCGCCTGGCGAGGCGGCTCGGAGACAGGGGCTGCAGAGAGCGTGGCGGCCTCTGTCCGCGGCCCGCTTTGTACCCGGCTCGGTTCCGGCCGGTTGGGGAGGCTGAGGAGGTGCCGGGCAGCCCGGACCCCGCTCCGGACCTGATGCGGCAGCTGCTCCCACGTTCCTTTTTGCTTTTGGCTTTTATTTCGCCCGGAAGACGCGGTCTTAGCGGGCACAAGTTGCTGCTTGAGACCCTTCTCCACACTTTGTCTGCGCCCCGCGCCAGGCCGGTTCCGCCTCCTCGGCTTGAGGGTGGAGAGCGGAGGCCGAGACGCAGCTGACCCCGGGCCTCTTCGCACCGGCTCGGGCAGCGCTGGCTCCGGCTGGGCTGCTCCGGCCCTGTGAGTGCCTGGCCAGGGCACGGTCGGCCTGAGGGCGGCCTGGGCGGCTGTTGGCCTCGAGTGGCCGCCAGGTTTGCCGAGATGGCCCCGACCGGCGGTGAGGGCCACAGAGACCCCGGAGGCGCCTGTGCAGCTGCGCTGGGCAGCAGCGGTGCTGGGTCGCGCAGGAAGCTTCCGCAGCGGGCAGGGCCAGGCTGGTGGGCAGAGTCCTTGCTGCCCTCCGCCCACCCGCCCGCCGCTCTCCGCGCATCTCTGGAAGCAGTGAGCCCTTGAGCACGGATGTCGATGCCTGGCCCAGAAGCGCTCAGGACTGCGGCTGTGCGCACCGCGCTCTGTGCCCGACCTGTGGGAGCGCCGGCAGCACAGACGCTGGCCCGGAGGGGTGCCCCCAGGGGCACGGGCGGGCAGCGACGGGCGGGTGTGCTGCGCGTTGAGCATGGCCTGGCCCTCCACCGTCACTCTGCACAGCCCCTGAGGAGCCGGTCAGTCCAGCTTTGGATGCCCAGAAGAAGTGTCAGAAACACACCTGTAATTTCTGCTGTCCTCAAAATCAGGACTCTGAAGTCTGTGGGCGCCGGCACCATCCGGCACGAAGGTACTGCAGGGCTGATGTGGAGCCAGGACGCCCCTTACTGAATGTTTAAAACTACAGAAAATCAAATGTATAGTGTTCAAAACCAGTCATGCTGAAAGTTGGTGTTTGCGACGCCGGGCTCCATCCCAGGGCGTCGGGCCCTCCGTCCCAGCTGAGTTACTGCGTCTGAGCGAGAGGCACGCCCGTCTCTGCCCCCCGAGCCCCGAGCGCTGCGCCCACCCAGCGTCGCCTTAGCACCAGCAGAAAGTCCTTCTCTTCCCGCCAGGGCCTCGCGCTCCCAGCAGGGGGAGTCCCACCTCCGGCCGAGAGGCGTCTGTTTCGCCCGCCTCCGCGGGACCTCGGCTCCCGTGGCCGCCCACACTACGGCCCTGAGCAAGGTGGAGGGTAAGGTTCTCAGCACTGTGCTCAGCTCCTTGGGCTGTTTAGGCTCTTTAAAAGGAAGAGAAAGACAGAAATAATAAAAAAGGAAATAGTTGCTGGGCATGGTGGCTCACGCCTGTCATCCCAGCACTCGGGAGGCAGAGGCAGGAGGACTGCTGAGTTTGAGGCTTGCCTGGGCTCCATAGTGAGCTCAGGGCCAGCCTGAACTACAAAGAGAGACCCTGTCTCAAAAAAACAAAACAAACAAACAAACAAAAAACAAAAAAAGGAAACAGTTTAAGCATCTTGCTTAACTGCTAAAAGCCAATGTCACAATTTTTCTAAAAGCGTTGGTTTTTCACCCCTTGGAAGGCGCCAGAGTCCTGGTTAAGTTTAGAAGAGGAAATGCACAGATCTTGATCTTCGGAGGCTCTGGAAAGACCAGCGTGGTTACGCGCACCGTGTCCACTAGGTGACGCCACGCACCGCGGCGCAGCCAGGCACCCCCACCCTCACCCCAATGCGATTCAGGGCTCTAGGAGCAGGAAAGTGATTAGAAATATTAAAAACATTAATCTGCTAACTCATCATCTCAGTTATACATGCATTGTTTCTTATACTGTCCAGGGAGGCTATATCCAATAAATTCAATCCTTATCTAAAAGCTATCTGATACCACGATTAAGGTTTGCAATTTATTTGAGTGCGGGAAAAACCGTGGCTGGGTGGCTGCGTGGAAGGTAGGTGAGAAAGCAAGAAGGGTACACAGGAGTCCCAGAGTGCGTGGGGGCACAGGGGTGCCCGCTGGGGAATTCCCCCACTCCTCTTTGAAAGTTCTTATAATAAAGTGTTGGAAGAGGCAAATAGTGCTGGTAATTGATTATAAAGAGATTATAAGAGTAATCTCTGGTAAAAAGATTATGAGAGAGAGAAAGGGAGAGGGAGGGAGGGAGGGAGTTCGTTTATCTGTATTACACACTAAAAGTTCATGTGGCCCTAAAGTGCCTGCCTTGAAGCTCCACCCGCACACGGCTGTTTGAGGCCACGGCGGAGGCCATGAAGCGAGGCCAAATGAGCGAGTAAAGAGAAAAGATGCCAGGACGGCGCGAGGTGAGTCCTCATCTGAGAGAGTTCATGACTTTTAAGAAGAGACTTTATGCGCGTCCTCACAGGCGCGAGCTCCGGAGGCCGCGGACCTGCCCCACGCCGGGGCTTGAGAAACACGCCCGCTGCCTAGGCTGCCCGGCCTGCAGCGCTGTGTTTATGCAAAGAGAAAATAGGAAAATCTCGTCTTTTCAGAAGAAAGTGAGGTAATGAAAAGCAAAGACATGAAATAGCCATTTTTAACTCCCAAAGTAATAAATTCTTCGAAGTCAATGGTCAGCAGGGGAGGCTGTGTGAGTAAAGCTGCTGGTCCTAGGGCGGTCGGGCAGCGCGGCGGGCTGGACGCTCCCGTCGTCTGGCTCCGGTGCTCTGGGCACTGAGCAGGAACGGCCGGAGCAGGGCGCGGGGCTGTGCCACCTGCTCCCCACTGTTCTGGGCCGGCTGGGTCCGAGAGGCCCAGCCCGAAGCCAGAACCGCGCACCTGCTGCGGAGGGAGTCTGGAGACTCGCAGACCCCAGGAGGGCGAGGGGCAGCAGTTCAGAGGACCCCACTTTTGCCTTTTGAGACAGGATCTCACCAAGCAATTGAGGCTGGCCTCGAACTACGTAGCCTGGGCCTTGAACTTGAGACGGTCTTCCTGCTTCAGCCTCCTGAGTACTGGGATCATAGGCATATGCTACCACATCTGGCCTGTTTTTTTAAACATTTTTGATAGATAATTTAAACACTCTTTGGATTGCTCTTTGTTTTGGGATGAGGTTCTTGCTCTTTCTTAATTAAATCAGTTTATGGAATCTGAGCAATCCCGAGGGATTCGGTGCCGGGTGCGAGCCACCTCGGACAACTTTTGCTGCGTGCCGGACTCTGCAGTCCTCTTCAGAGCACGGGCTTTGGTTACGGCCTCCTGTCTCCCTGTCTGACCTTTCTCTTTCCCACCGTGTTACACGTCATCGCCCACAGACCAAGTGGCACTACGCTGCGACACGGAGGGCATGGCACTCCGGCGCCCGCCATCGGCACAGTGGCACCACCGTGGGAACCGAGCCCCGCAGCAGCCTGACAGGAGAGCATCAGGGCCCCTCGAGCCGGGTCCCAGGGCCACTCGGCCAGGGGCCCCGGGACGCCACAGCCCCTGCAGAGACACCCGTGGCTTCTCGGATTGTAGAATCAGGGTTAGCTCTCGTGCTGACGTTTCTGTGGCGGAGAAGGAGCCTCGCCCTGCAAGGACGAGCAGCAGGACCTGAGCGAGGAGCTGGCGGCGGGGGGTGGGGGGCAGGCTGTGCGCGCCCAACACCCTGTGTCCGCTGTCTCTCCTGACCCCAGCCTCCTCCTCCCCAAATTCCACTCAGGCTCTGTGAGGCCTGCTGCTCAGTCGAGGCTTCAGTGCTGACCTAGAGTCTGTGCGCTCCAGGGAGGCGTGCCGTGCGCCGTGCAGTCTCAGCACGGGGAGGCTGAGGCAGGCAGGACTCCCGGGGCAATCTAGTGCCTTAGACCTTGTCTCATATTTTTTTAAAAAGGAAGGGAACTGCAAAGGCTCTGCTTTCAGTCTTGAACTAAAAAACCAAACCAAACCATAGGAGACTAAGCGAGACAGAGCGATCCGTAGACTTCCTTCGTGGGTCAATTTGCCCCCCAGGTCTCCTACCTGTGCTGGGGCTGAGGCAGTGCCCGGTGGCTCCGCCCGGAGAAGCCCGCGCCGCTGCCCCTGCGCACAGCAGGACTTACCTGGAGAGCTCACTGTGGCACACGCTGCCCCTGCCCCGCAGGAGGAGACCCCGTCTGCGCGCAGCTGTCTTTGGGACTGAAGTGCAGGCAGCGAGGCGCGTCTGTCTGTCCATCGGCAGCGTGGGGAACCCGCGCTTGCTCCGGGCCGGTCAGCAAACCCAGGGGTGTCAGCGGCCTCTTCCTGCCTGCAACTTCCACCCTCCGTTGCCTCACTGGCCGTGGCTGACCCTGGCTGACCCTGGCACAGTCCCGCACGGCCTCTGCCGCCCGAGGCCTCGCTGCTGGAACTGGGTTCAAGTTCGGCCTCGTTCTTGGACCTTCAGCAGATCTGGGACTGAGCGCAAAAGATCCGGAGGGAATTCCCCTGATTCGGGGGTCTGGTGTCCAGGTCTCCCGGCCGGCCGGTCAGGGCCCTGAGTGCAGAGCTGCCATGCTCCGCCGGCCTGCGAGCTGGTCTTTGTGCCGCTCCTTTGGGCTCGGCAGCGTGATGGGTCCCGCTTCCCTGCTGCTGACTCCGCACCGCTCCGGCCGTGGGGCGCCCGGGGCCTCCCGGGAACGCCCGCACAGCGCCTGCGCAGACGAGGCCTGAGCCGCCGAGGCCCGAGCAGCCGAGGCCGCGGCGGGCAGCAGCGGGGCCTGACTGCCGTCCCTCGCCCGCGCCGGCGCTGCCCTCGGAGGCGGCCCGTGCCTGTCCCTGGCTTCCTTGCGGACAGCAGGCGGCGGGACAGCGAGTTCGCTGAGGCCCTGTTGCCCTCCCTTGCCCTGCGCTCCCGGCGTGGGAGCCGCTGCAGACTTTGCCGGTACCAGCGTCTGGCCCGGGCTTCCCGGTCTTCAGGCCTGAGGAGCCGGCTTCTGCCGAGCGGGAGTCACTCCGTTTCTGACCGTGTCGTAGCAGCACGGCACGGCCTACCGCGCTCGCTCCTTTGAGGCGTCATTGTGCTGATCCACTGCTGCCCTGAGGATCGAATCCCGGCCAGAGGACGCATGCCTGCTAGCTGAGGGCCCTCCACTGAACTCCATCCTTCCCCGGCCCTTTATTTTAAACTTATTAGTGCAAGACAGGGTCTCACTCAATTGCCTAAGCTGACCTCAAACTTGCAACCTTCCTCCTCAGCCTCTTGCGTAGCTGGGAGTGCGCATGTGCCGGTGCCTGACTCGCAGCGGCGTTTCCTGGCGTGGGATCTCGGTGACTGACAGGGAGATACAGTCTCCTGTCTGCCCTGCAGGAGGCGCTGTGCGCCGGGGAGCGGCGGGGGGCACCCGGGGCGCATGCACACAGCACCGAGTCCCTGGGTGCCTAACTGGGGTGCATGCGCACAGCACGGAGTTCCTGGGCCGCCTGCCTGAGGCGCATGCGCACAGCACCGAGTTCCCGGCAGCCTCTCACCGCGAGTGCGGGCCCGCGAGCCCGGCACGGCGTGGGAGTCTCCCGCCTGCGGCAGCCTTGTCCTCTGACGCGGGCCGGGGACAGTGCCGGGCGCCGGGCTCCCACATTTCCTCGCCCGGGATGGGCCGTGGACCTGGCGTGGGGCAGACGCCACCGAGTGCGGGTTTCTGACGTGGAAGGCTAGCTGGACCTGGCCGTGAAACCCATTACGGTTGCGCTAAGGACGAGGTTCACTGGAATGAACTTGGCTGTGTCTACGATTCCGGTTTCGCGGGAAAGTGAAAATGCCCCCACCAGCTCGGCATCTTCCTGTAGGTAAGGATAAAGTAAACAAAGACACAACATTCTGATCTTTCATGTCCTGGTCTGACTTGTTTTTAGTAGGCAAACCTCAAAGGGAACCACCTTCAGCCTACAAAGTGGTTACAGATTGCTCCATTTCTAAGAGCTTTCCCCCGGGCCTCCCGCCAGCACCGGCCCGCGCGCTCCCGATCCTCAGGTCCGAGAGGCAGGAACTTTTAGATGCCGAGTAACAGATGGGTCAGTTGAGTGAGGCCCATCACGAAGCGGCTTATTTCTAAAACTGACTGGGAAGTGTGGCCTCCATTCCTTGTTGAAGTCTGTTTCTGGAAAGAGGAGAAAAAGGGAGAGAGAGGGGGAAGGAGAGGGGGAGGGGAAGAGAGAAGGCAGGGTGAATGGATGCTAGTCATTGTGAGCCACGAAGCACTTCTTTTGAAAGGATGGTGATAAACTCATTTATACCAAAGGTTGCAAATTTTGTTTGGCTTGAAATTAATATATATTACCTAGAAAAATTCAAGGAATAAGAATTGGAAAACACTTTTATTATGTTCCACTGTTTGTGGGACTCCAAAAATATGTGAGGTACAAATGGGTTAAATAGATTCAAATTAGTCAGAAGCACATAGAATTAATTTACAACATGTAGAAAGTTTCAGAGATGCATTTGCTGAAAATAAGAAATGGGCCCAATAACCCAAAACTTCTAAAAAGTAGTTTTCTGACCTTCTCTGATGATATCCAGATGTGGAGCCATGCTCACCCGGCCTGGCCAGGACCTCATGTGCCCGAGGCTGATATAGTAACGTCCCGCTCCATGACTGGCAGCTCCCCTGGACTCCACGTGAGTGGATCCAGTGTTTTTTGTCAGAAGTAGATTTCACATCCGGAGTTCTGATTGGGTTTGGCCTGCACCCAAATAGCACACCCAATAGAAGATTTAGCTAGTGGCTACTGATAGCTGAGTCCTGGCTGGCTGGCTGGCAGTGCTTTACCTGCACTTCGGAGTAATCCTACGATGTGGGCCTCAGGTGACCTATTTTCAGATGAGGACACAGGAAGTGAGAAATTGGCGAACTTGCCTCTGTGGAGGGCCGGCAGACCCAGGCCGTGTGACCGGAAACCACTCTTAAACCTGGAGAACGTGCCGTTTGTCCTCCTCATGTCCAGTGTGTGGCTTTGGGCTTTCCTTCCAGGAACACCCATGTCGCCTTGTCTGGCCTTTTCTCAGAAGCCTCTGTCTTCCCTTTTCCACTTTCCCAGTGACAAGAGGCCGCTGGCCCTGTACATAGTACAGTCAGTACCCGAAACGTGACGGTGGCCTCTTCTGCTCCCACCTGGTTTCCCAACCCTTCCTCCCTGAGCTCCTTTCTTCCTCTGGCCTGACTAGATGGTTCTGTGCTCTGTGGGGACGAGGAAGTGGTGAAGTGGGCCAACAGGAAGCTGGCTGCCGCTGGCTCCCAGGAGCGCTCTGTGGGCGCCTGGCCCTGTGGCTGTGCCAGCTGACCCTGTGACCAGGATCTTCGCGCCCACATGTCTTATCTCTGTAGGTTCAGTATGATTTCCTTCCAAGTCTGCCTGCTGCCTGAATCAGACCAGTGTTTGCCAGTCAACCTCCTCCTTTCAAATTTTCCTGAACAACAGACTGGTGGATGGGAGACTCTGTGACTTGAGTAATAAAAAGTTCTTAAAAGGTAGCAAAGCTGGAAAGCAATGAAGCTGAATAGGAGAGGAATTCAGCGGGAAGCGGGCCCATCAGGGGAGCACTGTGCATATTCATAGCTTGAGTGGTTTGTGTCACCCTGCCCTGAGGGTTAGGGGAGTGAGGAACTGGGCAGCCCATCTGGGGCAGGTTTGACTGTCCTGGCCCCTTTTGGGCTATAGATGACATTTTCTCATGTTATAAACGGTTTTGCTGTGTGTTAGTAGGCTGTTTTTTTGTCTGTGTTTCATGCGGAGTTTTATGCCATTATTCTAGTTATAACTTTTTATAATCACCACCAGCCATTCTGGAGTGTTTCTGAGTCCACAGAGCACAGACCTTCTGTTCTGAGCCTGCACTGGTTGCTTTTGGACTCCTGGGAGCAGGTCTCGCGGTCAGAGAGTGCCCCGTGTCAGTGGGGACTGGGCTGTGCGCTATGGCTTCTCCTCTCCACTGTCGCCTCCCACCCCCACTCTCCTGCTCTGCAGGATTGGGAGTCCTCGACTTGAAACCTAATGCACAGTAATTCTGGACACAGCAGCTCCGGCAGCTGTGTCTTCTGTGTGCTGCTGAGTGTGCTTCTCTATGTAGCTTAGAGCAGTTGCTCGATATAATTTGGTGAATGAATGAAGGAAAAAAGCACACAGAATGTTCGCTTGGAACACTTGGAAACTAGCCTGATGCCTTGATTTCCCACCCAGGTGACCCTGATGCCATGAGTGGTGCTTGTCACATGCTGTGCTGAGCTGTCCTACTGTTGTTTTACTTCAGCCAAGAGCAGCTCTCTGTTTCTGGACCGAGCACAATGGCTGGCACAAGGTCAGAGCTCAGTACTTTGCAGCGGAATCAGTAAATGTCATGATCGTGTCAAACAGCTTTGCCTTTCAGAGGAAAAGAAAAACAAAAATCAAAACTTCGAATTTGCAGAAGCAGGAAGTTGAGGGAAGACTAAGAAGTCTTTAGGTACCTTTCCTTGTTTCTTGCTTCGACGTTTCCTAGCAATCAGATCTTGGCCCTGAACACCCTCAGGAGCACCCTTCATCACATGCCTCAGGTCTCTCGAAATGAATGTCTACCTTCATTCACCTTCACAGGACACAGTGTGCAGCCATCCTCTTCCTCTTTCTCTTCTTCCTCTTCCTTTCCTTTCTCAGGTGAGAGAACAAAGCTTTGTCCTCTCCAGGCTGTGAGTCGCTTCTGGGTCAGTCACTTAGCCGGTGACGGCGAGGGGTCAGGTACTGCCGAGAGCCAGAGTGCTGGCTTTGGGTGCTGTGCCGCATGCTGCCTGCACCTTCCGTCTGAGACCGGGCCAGACTTGCAGGGAACAGGGGAGACCTGGGTTCGTGTTCACAAAATTGTGATATGTATGGATTTCCACTTTCGATTTTTTTTCCAGTTTGACAATACCTCAGCTAGCATCTAGGCCCAGTTTCTTCATTCCACAACAAGAGTGTCTGGGTGAGATGAAGTAGCAGAGATCATCATTCTCATTCTAAACCAAGGGGTTCTGGAGTGGGGTTTTCTTATCACAAGATGCAAAATAACATTAGAGCCTGGAACTAGTCTCAGCTCTGTGCTAACTGAAATGAGTCCGTTTTCATGAAAGCTCCAGAGCTGGTTCTCTGAAGGCTGGGTCCGCACACACTGCCCTGAGAGACGCTTACACTCGGTGGCTCCATAGCTGACCAGGGGTTTCTAGTTATTATTCCCATGACATCAGCACCACTGTCCATTCAGGCCCAGAGCTAGCAGCAAGCCAGACTGTATCCCATGCAATCCCAAGTACAGATTCCCCAAAAAAGTCTTTCAGAATTGAGGGTGGCTGTTCATGTTCGGAAAAAATTTAAAAAGTTCATCTCATCTCTTTTTCCTGTGATTATTAGATGACTGAATTATTTCTCTAGTTTGGTAAAAGGTAACAGCAGTGGTTGAGTCTTAGGTCCTCAGATCTTGTGCTATTCCTGACGTTTTTTCCAACACATTCTATTCTAAAGATGGAATCATTCCTTACACTAACTGAATGGTCGAAATTACTTTCTCAGAACTCTAAGCCAAACAATAACAATAAAACAAAGCTTATCACAATCTGTGGAGGGTTGTTCAAGTAAAATGACTGAATCTCAGAAGGGCAAGCTCTGTGGCATCTTACTGTGCCCCAATCTATAATTCTACTCCTCCTAGACTCAGGATAGCATGGTGTGTGTGCGTGTGCGTGTGTGTGTGTGTTTGCAAACACAATGACAACAGCAGCCTGGAACCCCCCTGGGGCTGGAGCTTTGCCAGAGTCCTGTTCCTTGGTAATGGCTCTTATTCAACCTGCCACCAGTTCATTAGCAGGACCTGCTGCAAGCCTGTCTTTATTTTTTCAGAGCTCACCCAGTCCTACTTCTCCAAGGACAATTATTTAACATAGTATGGTCCCAAGATGGTGGCAAGAGAGGTAGAAAACAGCAAGCTGAGCAGAAACTTAGAGGCAAATCTGGAGATGAAATGACTCTAGGAACTTTGAAAAAATCACAGAATTCCTGAGGATGTTTCACATAAAACATGACAAAGAATACACATTATACAGAATTAATTTAGTTAAGTCACTAAAATGATAGCGGTAATAACTGTAGTAGCAACAAATGGTAAAAACAATAAACTCTGGTGAAGAGAATATAATTTATTTTTTAGAGTTGACACATTATATGTGAAGAAATTCAGTTAAAAAAAACTGAAACATGTGAAGAGGTGAAAAGGAATAGCCCAAAGGGGTAAAAAAGTAGTCAATAGGCACTGAGCATCTTTGACAAAGGAGCCAAACTAAAATAGAATGGATTAGAGACCTAAATATTAAAGCACAAACACTAAACCTGCTGGAAGATAGGAAGAACTCTTGGAGACATTGCCTTAGGGAAAGACTTTATGAACAAAAACCTCAGCAGCTGCCAGGCGTGGTGGCTCATGCCTGTAATCCCAGCACTCGGGAGGCAGAGACAGGAGGATTGCTGAGTTTGAGGCTTGCCTGGGCTACATAGTGAGCTATGTACGCCTGTAATCCCACCATTCAGGAGGCAGAGGTGGGAAGACTGCTGAGCTGGAGGTTTGCCTGGGCTACATAGTGAGCTCAGGGCCAGCCTGAACTACAAAGCGAGACCCTGTCTCAAAAAAAACCAAACAAACAAAAAAAACCTCAGCAGCACAGCACTAACAGAAGAAATCAACAAATGGGATCTCATCTTATTAAAAAGCTTCTGTACAGCATAAGAAACCACCAGCAGAGCAAAAAGGCAACCAACAATATGGGAATAAATCTTTACCAGTTGTTCCTCAGACAAAGGGCTACTATCTAGAATATATAAAGAACTTTAAAAAATTAGCATATCCCAATTTAAAGACCCAATCCAAAAATGGGCATCTGAAAAGCACAGACATTTTTCAAATGAAGTAAAGGCAGCTAAGAAATATATGAAAAAGTGTTCAACATCATTGATCATTCAAGAAATGCAGATGAAAAGAACACTGAGATTCCATCTCACTCCAGAAAAAATGGCTGTTAGCAAGAAATCCACCATCAACGAATACTGGTGGGGATGTGGAAAGAAAGGAACCCTTCTCCACTGTTGGTGGGAATGTAAACTGGGGCAACCATTGTGGAGATCAGTGTGGAGACTCCTCAGAAATTTAGGATTAGAGGTCCCATTTGACCCTGCTATTTCCCTGCTATGTATATTCATGAAAGAATTAAAAGAATCATACAACAGTGATGTATGTGCACCCATGTTTATAGCAGCTCAGTTTGTAATAATGAAATCTTAGAAAAGCCCAAATGCCTATCAACAGGACACTGGATAAAGAATAGTTTTTTTTTAATGATATGAAATATTATTCAGCCAAAAAGAATGATACAATTGAGTCCTTTTATACTCAAATTAATGTACCTTGAGAACATACTTGTAAGTGAAATAAATAAGACACAGATGTATAAATACCATATTGTTTCTCTAGTGTGAGAAACTAAAGGTGTAAATGAGGTCCAGAATGTATGATATATAATGTGAAATAGGAAGAAAATATTCAAAGGGAAAATTGGACGGGGATAGGAGGAGGAAAAGAAAAATTTTGATACTAAAAACAAAAAATGGAAACAAAATTTATGTATATGGGGTGGGGATGGTAGGATGGTTAGGGAAAAGAGAAAAATCAAGATATGTCATGTATAGGTACAAATTTTTAATGTTGAGTGTGACCATAATGTATATGTAAAATATACCAATAAACTCAATTAAAAATCCTCAAATAAGATTAATAACTGATTTATCAATAAAAACCATAAACAAGAGATATACATATTCAAAATGCTATGAGAAAAAGATTACCAATCAAAAATTCCACATTTAGCAAAAAAATTCTTCAAAAATTAGGCAAAGACATTACCAGATAAACAGCACACAGGAAGTTCACTACTAGCAGACCTTCGCTGCAAAAAATACTAAAAGAATCTTTAGGCATGACATAAAGAAATAGAAAAACTTCAGTAATCATAAGTACAGATAAATATATTTTTGTTGTGACACTTTGTTCTCCTATGTCACTGAAAACACAGTTGCATGTGGCAATAAGTAAAAGACTGTGTTGCAGGCTTACGATATCTGTGTAACTTGTGTGACAATACCATAGAGAATGGGAAATGATCTGTGCTTAGTCTTTGCATACTCCTTGTGGCAGAGTAGTACACAGTCAGCTTGAGTAGGGACACCTGGCTGAGCTGAGTCAGCATGGCTCTGCGCACGGAGGATCCACCTGAGGATTGTTGCCAGTGGCATAAAAGGAGAGTGGGAGGGAAGACTGCAAGCTGCTGATTCCCCTGAGAAACTTCAGTGTGGCTAGTTTTCCGGGTATAAACTTGGCTGTTCCTGTCATGCAATCGTTGCTGTACTGCATTTTGGAAACAATGACAGTTTCAAAATCTGTACATGACACAATACGCAGAATAGACACAATATTTTTTCAGATATCCCCCCACTCCTGTGATATGTTATTTGCATGTAGCTCACACAGAACCTCTGATATATTTTAATTCATCCCCAAATTGCTTATAATATTAAAACAATATAAACATTATGCAACTATCATAGCTATTAATATTATCCAACTATTAATATTATGCAACAATTGCATAATACACCGTTTTATTTAAGGAACCTTAGCAGGGCAGATTTTGGTAATCTGTGGGGGTCCTGGAACCAATTTTCCCCACATATCCGGGAACAACTGTGCGTGTGTGTGTGTGTGTGTTATTTAAAAGAGATAAATACAAATGGGGTGACCCTTCAATTAAAAACCATAAACTGCCTAAAGGAAGAAAACCTTATTCAGGTACAGACTCCCCACGTGATTTTAGATTCAAAGACTTAAGTAGATAAAATAATAGGAAAATATGTGCCAAGCAAATAGTAACCAAAGAAGTGGCTATAATATCAGATAAAATAGATTTTTAAGTCAAAGACTGTTAGACCAAAGACATTTTATAAAAAGCTGACAATTGGAAACATATGTTTAACACGGCTCTTAGATACATGAATCAAAAGTGGGAAGAAGTGCTGGTGTAGCCCCTGTGCCAGTCATCCTGCCAGTCAGGGGCCTGAGTGTCTCAGATGAGCCCAGCCCCAGGAGTGCTTACTTAGCATCTACAAGGCCCTGGTTTGAATGCACAGCATTACAAAATCAAATAAAAACAAAATGAAGGAAAATATTGACAGAACTCAGGGAACAAACAGACAATTCAACCAGAGCTGGCTTTTTCAAGCCTCAGTGGTGGACTGAACATGTAGAGAGATGGTCAGAAGTAAAGAGAGGAAATGAATGATGCTATAAACCAAAGAGATCCAGCAGACAGAATCAGATCCCTTCACCAGCAGCGGCAGCATACACATTCTTCCCGAGGGACGTGAGAAGCTCCCTTAGGCTGGACCATATATTAGGCAAGATCAGATCTGAATAAGTCTAAAAAAACAAAATGATACAAAGTGCCTTCTCTGATCATATTAGAATGAAGCTAGAAACGAATAACAAAGAAATTTGGGGTAACTGTGAAGTAGATGGAAACTAAACATACTCTTGAATAATGATCATGCTTAAAAACATACAAATCATCTAAACTGTTTCAAGAAGAAAATGTAAATCTCTACAGACCTATAACAAGATGGATTTTCAATAATAATCTTGAACCTCCCAAGAAAGAAAAGTTCAGAGGAGGAAAAAAACAGTTAAGAAAAGAAGGGATTAAAAAAAGACAACTAGGATAAGGAACAAAGGAGAAAACATTAACACTGATCTTGGACAAATAAGCTGAAGGTTATTACTTTATTTTTAAATCTGCGGCATAAATATGATGGCCAGGTACTTCAGGGGTAGGAAGAATCAGATTTATTTCTTATTTTCTAAACTCCCAGACCAAAAACTACGTCCTTACTGGAGCCATCCAGTACAACCACAGGTGATTGTCAAGCACCAGAAATGTGTCGTGAAAGTGAGGAATTGAACTTAATTTTGACCAACTGAAATTTAAATTGAAGAATGGACACAATATTCATATTGAGAAAACATTTAAGTATGTTTGCAACAGCTTATTTATAAATCTAGGCTTTTCAACTTTTGAATTTTTATAAAACATAAGCAGAGCAAGTATTTCTGATAATTTAGTATAGAGTTGAAATGTATAATAAGTACAAAATACATGGTAGGTTTCAGACTTGGTATGAAGCAAAGGATACAAAATATTACTTTTACACTTGATCTTAGCCAAAAGGCCGAGAAGCGATTAAAATATTACTTTTAATATATTAAGTTAAATGTATTTAAAGTCAATCACACTTGTTTCATTTTACACTTTTGATGGACTTACAGAAAAAAGTTTAATTACATAGGTAGCTTGTGCTGTGTTTTATTACATATTTCTATCTTAGTTCTCTGCAAATTATCTGCATTTACCCAAGTCAGCGATGATTTCCTGTCCTCTTTCTAGGGCCTCCACTGCTGGTGAGTAAGTGGCTGCTCGTTCAAAGGAAACGACTTTAGAAATGTTTGAATGAGGGAAAAACTAGGTCCTTAAATGCTTTTATTACACTCATAGAACTGACTTGGGATAGAGGCATCTAGGCTCTTGTCCCCTAGAAATAAGTGTGAGAACAATGGTGGACATGAACAAAGAAGAAAACAAGCATTTTAAAAAATTCACACACACATACACACACATAGTTCCTTCATAAAAGCAGATTATTGTAATGTGGCTTCTGTATTTTAATTCACCTGTGGCAAGGCATCCAGCCAGCTCTGGCCCAGTGTGTCCTGAGCTATGGAAATACACACAAACCCAGGGATCTGTGCTGACCCCTTGAGCAGTGTGTGAAGAGGGGACCGTACGCTGCCTTTTCACATTGCATCATTATTTCCAACCACAGAACCTTCCTATTCAAAGTTCCTGGCTGAGAAACCTGTCAGTGCTTCAGCAGCTTCATTCCTGCAGGATTTGCCCTCAGTTTTATGCTTTTTTTTTCCTTTAGAACTGGGGATCAAACTCAGGACCTTAAGCTTTTGAGTCAGGCATGGTGCCACTGAGCACGGCCTAGCCTTCTCACTCAGGTTTGACCTCCACAGAACAGACTCCCCAAACCCGCCTGGCTGGCTCCCCAGGAAGTGCAGAGTCATGCCGCCCCTTTCCTGTTGTGCAGTGGAGGCCCGATTCCCCAATCCAGGACTTCCCCAAGATCTCCCTGAACAGGTTCCACCCAAATGACTTTGAAGCAGCTGGCTCTCTGCCTCTGAGGCCACCACGGCAAGACTGATGCTTGTCCATGGGGAGGAGAGACCTTGAGCTGGATGCTAAGGGACATCTCTTTACACAAGCATTCTTTCAAAAACTTTCCTAAATTGTCCCCTTCGGAGGTTGTGGGCCCTGCTGTGACTTTCATCTCTTTCTCTTCTCTGGGTCCTAATGTAAACACTTGAACACTTTCAACAGGATGGCCTAGATCTGACAGCCGGAGGAGGGAGAGGTACAATGATCTCTTAGTGGCCACCTTGCGGTCGCAGGATGACTCTTCTCACCTGTTATTGGCCCGTACTCACTCTGAAGAGAGCATTTCTTGTCTTTTCCTACCTTTAATAGGTGTAGATGAACCTTGGTACCTTTTAGATTTATCTTGACCAATTAGGAAAAGAAGGAAAGGAAGAATCTAGAAATTAGAAGGAGACCCCAGCACCTCCAAACCTGGTGACAGCAACCTCGTGCACAGGGCCATGCCAAGCGGCTGGCCTGTACCACCTAGGTCTGTGTAGCCTGCTGTACGATATTTGTACAACAAAGAAATCACCTAAGGATGTATTTCTCTTAACACATCCTGCTGCTATAGGCACGACCATCCTGCCGTACCTGAATGGCTGAAATGAAAGTCAGTTGGACACTGGTGAGAACATAGAGGAGAAACAGGAGTTCCTGCTCTGCTTTGGAGGTGTGAAGTGGCACAATCCTCTAGGAAGCCAGTCTGGAATTATCAGTAAAAGCTGAAAGTATATATCTGTTGCAGTGACCCAGCAACTCTACTCCTAGAATGACTCACAGTAAATTAGGAAGTTTTCTCCAGAGCGTGTACATGAATGTTCATGGCTGCACTGTAAAAATGCCAAAAAATCCCAAATGATACAGATGCTAAAATGCATTGACTGTGGGACATTCATGGGACAGAGACTGTGAATCAAAGAAATCGGATGAACTAAGATTACAGGCAACATCATGAATGACTGTTAGACTCAGAAAACTGAGCAAAAGAAGCCAGATATGAAAGAATTGATCCTACTCAAGGCCATATGCCTATAAAAACAATGAATAATATATTTTACATGTTTTTGGTTGAAGTTCAAGATATCAAAAGTGCTGTTTAAAGAATAAAGATAGGCAGGAAGTATATGCTAAAGCTGGGGTCAGTTGAGCCCTGGGGAGTTCCCCCTGGGGCGAGGGCAGCAGTGTGAACGTGCAGGTTTGGGGCCGCTGAGGGATGGTGATGCCCGGTTTTCTCACCTGGTTGCTGTCAGCTTCTTAAGAAGGGGCGCGCTTGGCTCCCTGTGCTTCCCCAGAACCTGGTGGCACCCCTGCTCCTGAAACCTGGCCTTCCCTGGCCTTCCCTGGCCTTCCCTCCACGGTGGTCTTCTTTGCTTATCTCTGTGTTTGCGTCTCCTCTAGGAGCTCACATGAATGTGGGACACGAGTTTTTCTACTTTTTCTGGAACTTCATCTAGACTGGGGAGTCACCCAAATTCCACATACCAGGCCTCAGACGGATTGCATTCTGCTGTCTGGCTAATCTTCCTCCTAGATCCTCAGCTGAAGCAAAGGGAGTCTCTTCCCAAGCTAGAAACACTGACTCCTCACTCTTCATCTTCCCCGTCAGGGGACCGTATGTATGTCGGGCCCTGGCTTCCATAGTGCCCCTGTCTTGGTCACACCTGCTCTCCTGTGTGGTGGGTCATCTCAGTCCCAGCAGTTCTGACCCAGGTCCATCGTCGTCCTGCCGTACAGAGTGAGGATGAGGGTGCAGACAGAGCAGCACCAAAGCCTGCACTGGCAGGACTGGAAGCTCCTCCCAGCACTGTGTCCCGATCTGGCCTCGCAAGGTCGGTCCCTCTGTGCCCATGCTCGATCTCACTTCATCTGCCTTCGGCAAGAACAATTTCATGGTGTTGCAATTGCTCATTTTTGCCTGCTCTGTTTCTTTTGGTTTTGTTTTTGAGCCAAGGTCTCGCTACATAGTTCAGCCTGGTCTCAAACTAAGTGTGATCCTCCTGCCTCAGCCTTTTGAGTATTGGGATTATAGGTGTGAACCAACACATCTGTCCTGCTATGCTTCTTGAGGGCAAAGATAGTGTATCACCCCCTCTTGGTGTATGGTATTAGTGGCGGCCAAGTTAGCAGGCAATGGCTGCAGAAACAGTACTGCAGGATTTCTTGTACAAAGGAGCTTGGGAAGGAGGATCCTGGCCACTGGCTGCTGGGAGAGTCCCTGCTGGTGGGAGGTGCTGGCTGCTCGATTTTAATAGAAGACTGAGGGACTGAACCCAGGGCCACTGCTTGCTTCCTCTTACTCCCCAGACACAGCCAGTTGTGCTGACACGGACTCTGCTCACGGTGGCTCTTTCCTCCTCTGAACACACTGTGACTGCACTCCACCTGGCATCCAAACAGGCCTGTGTTCAACACCTTTCCTCCTGCAGCTGCTACGTATAAGGGGGACTGGCCGTACCACCTTCATACTACACTCCTCCTGTCAAAACACAGCAGGATCTTGGCTTTCGAGTGTATTTGCTCTGGGAACATGCTTGTAACCCAAACACTTGGAGACCAAAGTGAATTTCCCTAGAAGAAATAATGGAGAGGAAGAGAGAGCGGGACAGAGAGAGAGGGAGAGAGAGAAAGAAAAAGGGAGGGAGAGAGAGAGAAGTCATTGGCTCATGTGACATTCGATGTCACGCACTTCTTGTATTGCAAGACATCGCTCGTTTATCGAGTTACATTATTAGCGTCTGGAGGAATGCTCTCAGAGGAAGTTACTCGCAATCCAAGGTTTTTCTGCACTTGGAATTTTAGGCAGTTTAGCAAAAGCATGTACAGAAGGCCCTGGCTTGTCCCATCTTCTAAAAGCAGGCACAGATTCCCTCCCACCGGCGCACTGTCCCCCACACGGAGAACAGCCCTCCCCAGCAAGGCGAGACGCTGAGCCAGGGCTGCGCAACCACCCACCCTAGTACCGGGCACCTGTCCCGCCCACGGTGGCTCCGCCTCGCACCGCCGGTCACGTCTGCCAGTCATTCGTCGCCCCTGAGCGTGTCCAAGGCTGCTTCTCGTCACTTCTCACCATGTGCTTCCCTGGTCAGAACGGTCTATAAACCCCCAAGTTTAACCACTTTGCCTTTCTCACTTTTCTGTGAGGCCCCCATACATGCGGGACTTAAAACATTTCTAAAAGTTGAATGTTTTTCTCCTGTTGACTTGTCAGGACTAGGAAGGCGGAGGAAGGTTCTCCTGCCTCCGTAGGCGCCGCAGGAAGGGCATCGCCAGGGCTGCTGGGCCCGCCGTGAGCTGAGGCTCAGGAAGCGCACGGCACTCGTGGGTGAGAAGCTGGGGCTGGGGCCAGACCTCTTACCCGCCCCCTTCTCGGTCGGCGTCTGAGGCCCAAGTCTGGACACCACTCAGGGCCTCTCTCCTCCCCAGGTTCCCGAGCAGTCGGGTCAGGGCGGGAAGCACAAGCGGGAACAGCCCCGAAGCCTCCAGCCACCCGGCTCCGACGGGCCTGGCTTTCTCCAGCGCCCAGGCGCGAGCAGCAAATGCTCCCACCGATCCCCGCCTGACCCCCACGCCGCCCACAGCCCAGCTCCCGACAGGTTCTTCTGAGACTGGCACCTGGCCCTGGCCAGAGCTGTTTTAATCACCAGGGAGCGCTGGCTCCCCGGCAGATGGTTTGTGGAACCCGCCGCTCTGGGGCAGGCACCTGGGCCGCCAGGGCTGAGGCTGCGGGACCTGGTGGAGAGAAGGGTCACCGGAGCCCCAAGTCCACCTAGGACCTGAGCCCCTGCCCCTGCGTTCTCACCAGCTCTTTGGGACGTGCCTGAGGCGAACCCCGCACCGCTGCCAGAAACGAGGGAGAAGGCAGCTTTGTCTCTGAGAGACAGAGCAAATTTGGATCAAAAGAGACTTTTCAGGTTTGTCAACCCAGAAGAGCCTGAGCCTGAGGAGGGAAAATAATGGGCGTAACGTGTGCTGTTAAAATGCTTGAAAATCCTATCGCTTTAGCTAAGAAAGTTGCCAAGCGCCAGGGTTGTTTCCATTTCTCCGCCTCCCGCCCCCATGGAGAGGAGCGCGCTCACCTGGAAGCCCGCGTTGCTGTAGCCCTCGCCCCTGCCGGTGGCCACGGGAGTCAGCTCCGTGCTCATTTCTGACATTCCGGCTCCGGATGCCGCTCGGCTTCTGAGCAGGTGGCCCCTGGCTGGGCAAAAAACACAGGCTCTGCTGATGTCGAGAGGCCACCCGCCGCCGGGGAGAGGTTGGCATCGCTCCCTTTGGAAACTTCTGAGTGACTGGGCCGAGCCAGCCTGGGGCGGGGCTGGAGGGCAGAGGGGCGGGAACAGGCCCTCCAGGCAGCCCGCCCTCCTCGCCGGCTCCCCATCACTCCCAGCTTGGCCTCTCTCCTGTCGCCAGTGCAGGACGGAAGCTGGCACTTTCTCTATGGTCCTTGGTGATGCCAAGGGGCATCTATTTCTGTGGATGGTGCTGGGGATCAGGATGGTGGTGGAGACAGGACCACCAGGTTGGTTCCGTCCAGTGGTCTCTTCTCTGTGCCAGCAATGTTGGGCACAGTATACACAACTCCACGTTCCATTTGGAGAAACTGACGCTTAGGCAAGTTCAATCTCGCGCACGGTGCTATAGGTAACAAAGGCACAGCGAGGGACAGTGCAGTCTGGGCGTTCCCCAAGCCTTGCACGGTACCCCCACTTCAGAGCGAGGCTTGCCAAAGCGCAACTTACAGGGGCAGAGAAGGGGCGGGTGAGGGAGGGGCCATCTGCTCACACAGTGACAGCAGTCTCGGTCTCGAGATAGCTAGAGAATTCCTTCCAAATAGGGATTTAGTTCTCCAGGTTAAAAATGAACTACTAGTGACTACTACGATCGTGTGGCTTCTACGAAAACATGGAAAATGCTCATGATCGTAAAAAACTAGAGGGATACAATTTACTGGTGGAAAACAATGGTCAAAATAATGGAAGAGGGCCGGAGATAATTTAGCTCAGTGGTTCCAGCCTCGTAAGCGCAAGGTCCTGAGTTCGATCCTGTTAACCACATACAATGCTGGGTGTGATGACTCACGCCCACCAGCCATCAGTACCACATACCACAGTGCAGGGTGTGGTGGCTCACGCCTGTCATCCCAGCACTCGGGAGGCAGAGGCAGGAGGATTGCTGAGTTCAAGGCTTGCCTGGGCTACAGATGAGCTCAGGGCCAGCCCGAACTACAAAGCAAGACCCTGTCTCAAAAAAAAAAAAAAGGAAGAAAATACCAGCTCTTACAGTGTTGCTTCTGGGCTGTGGCTTTTGTGGGTGGCTGGTATTTTCTGCTTCATGTTTTGTGGAATTTTGTGTAAAGTTTATGGTTTCTCTGGTTGTGAGATAGACTGTACTTCAAGGCGAAGGGTGCACAGGGACCTCGTCTGGGTCCAAAGCCTGGCTCTCCCTCTTAATTACAGGGAATTGCAGCTTCAAAGCCAAGGGAAGCCCACTGCCTCTTTAAGAGCTAAGACTAAGGGTGAGCCTTAGACGTCTAGATACTTGAAAAGTAATCAAAAGGAAAAACATTATATGTCCAGTAAGAATCACAAGCAATAAAGTTCAGCAGGCACAGAGGCACACTGGGCACTTGGGCACCATCTGCAGCAGCTCCCTCCTGCCAGGCCAGAGTGACAGACCGCACGGCTCACACGGAGCATGGTGCTGACCCTTTCCTCCGTGGTGTGCTGCCTGCCCGGCACTGATAGGGCACTGGGGGAGTCCCTGGGCTCCGTGGGTCTGTCCACCCGCCGTGAGCTGACAGTGCCACTCGGAGGCACTGGTAGGTCGATGGTACGAGCCCACTCCGACAGCGCCCGGCACAGTCCAGCGCTGCCCAGACGCCCTGTGCCGCAGCGCCTTGGGGCTTCTCTGTCGGGAGCTACACGAGTCTGGCCCTCGGCTGCCGCAGGACACGACAGGTCGTCACGGGGTGGTCAGGGGCAAGAGTCTAACGAGACAGCTTGGCTACATGGAAAGCAGACATGTGTGAGGCTGATCCTGAACCTGCCGGAAGGAACAAAGACTCAGTCTTGTGTGAGGCCACAGACAGTTACTTTTTGCCAGCAAATAGCAGTCTTCATTCTGCCACTTGCGGTTATAATCACAGAAGCTTGATAAATTCCTGACAGTTCCCTGTAAAAATGCACTTCCCACCAGGCATGGTGGCTCACGCCTGTCATCCCAGCACTCGGGAGGCAGAGGCAGGAGGATTGCGGAGTTCGAGGCTTGCCTGGGCTCCATAGTGAGCTCAGGGCCAGTCTGAAGTACAAAGTGAGACCCTGTCTCAAAAAAAAAAGCACCTCCCTGTGTTTTCTGCCCACGGGCGATAGAACAAGGCCGAGCTAGGTGTGGTGGACTGTGGAGGATCCCTGAGAGTTCGGGGCCAGCCTGGGCCGCTGGGAACTCAAAACCAGGCTGAAGGACAGTACTGAACAGTAAGATCCTGTCTCAGAAAAGAAACAAGATTCAAGCTTTTGAAAAGAGCGCAGGGGTCTTAGCACACCAGTGCCCGTGAGGGCACCGTGCGGTGCTCAGAAGCAGCTACAGCGACTCCCTGCCTTCCACTGTGCCAGAGAGAGCAGACACTGATGGCAGCCGCAGCCGCAGTCCTCCGATGCCGAGCGCCGGCTGCGCCCGGAGGGAGCCGTGAAAACGGTGCGTGTCTGGAGCCCGCCCTGGAAGCTCGCACTTTCTTGGGCCCCAAAATTGATTTGATTCCTGGGGCTATTGCTTCAAGGGCACCTCAGGGCTTGCAAACAGACACTGTGAATGGAAAGTGAAGTAAAATGCCCTTTCAGCTTCACACGCCTGCATCTGAGATTGGTCCCCGCTTGTGCAGACATTACACACAGGGACGGGCTTGTGCTGAGGTCTGAGCAGCTGTCTCTGTGCAACTCTGAGCCGTTTGCTTCGTGTGGCTTTTGTCAGATAGTTCCTGTACAAGCTTCCATTCCCCCAGAGCGGAATTCTAAGGACTGAGTCAGAATCCTTTCTACCTGTGTGCACAGCTGTTATTTATATTTTGTTTTTTTGAGACAGGGTCTCACTGTATAGTGCAGGTCAGCTTGAAACTTACTATGTAGCCCAGGTGGACCTTGAGCTCATGGCGATCGTCCTGCCTCAGCCAGAATTCTGAGTACAGGGATTACAGTATGTGCCACTACTGCTGGATAAAATCTCAATTTACTGGGAAAAAAATTAAACATGTAGATAGTAAGATATTGCTTTTCTTGTCTTATGCCTATAGTGCTAGAGTGAGATCATTCTTTGTGACAGTCAAATCATATTGATCCTAACAATATTTATGTTAAAAATAAGTAATAAAACCACAATCCTGTGTGGCTTCTGAGTCAATTTAATTTTCCAGATCACCCAGAAGCAAAGAAAAAGCAGTATGGAAATGCATACTCGGGGGGTAGGGCTCAGAGTGAGCATAGCGAGCGGGAGGTCTTGGGTTCAGTTTCCAGCACCAAATAAACAAACTGTTTTCATACTCCCAGAAATGTGTCTGCAAAACTGGAACTACTTTGGGATTTGATTTTCCAACAAATTTATCACTGCTGTCAGGTTTTCCTTCCCCATGCTGCTGTCACCCCTGGGAGCCAGCTCTGGCATTACTGCAGACACAGGGTGAGGACTGGCACTGGCTCGGGCCCCACCTGGAGTCAAGCCTGACTGGGCTCTCAATGGCACTTTAGTTAGAGTTCCTGAAATACTGATGTTGGAGCCACAGACACCACTACAGAGAAGGAGCCACGGAGCAGCCATCATGTGCCCAAGGGCACTGCCAACGCTGTCCTCGTGGAGTGTGGTAGCAGCTCTCCCAGGCGACAAGGGGCTCCCCAGACCCCAGCTGGCCAGGAGCAGTATCCGAATCTGGTTCCAAGCTAAGAGCCGCCCTCTGGAGGAAGAAAGCCGAAGCGCTGTACCCGAAAGTATTCACTCTCCGACAGAGAAAGGCAGCTACAGGTAAAGTAAATGCAAATGTTAACAATATAGGGAAAACCATGAGATTGGTGGGAAAGCAGGACGAATCCACTTGTACTCTTAGAAATCCTGGGAAAATCTCCAAACAACCAAGGAAGAGAAACAAATAGCTTATTGCTGTCTAGGTGAGCTGTTCTGAAAAAGGCCAAGTACCTGGCCAGCAGCCAGATTGCACTGGGCAAGAAGGCCGGCCCTGGCAGTCCCTGCCCTCTCGGTGCTTGGAACCAGCCAGCCGTAGGCTGGACAGCTCGCCCACTGACCAGAGGGACGGAGGAAGCCCATGGGAGCGCTGGGCGGTGGGGACGTGGCCCATGGCATGGTGCTGCGTGCTGTGTTTTAGGGCCTCGATTTAGATCCCCAGCACCGCACACAAAACTAACAAAAACCTCAAAACCTCCACATTCCTGTATGTCCTGGGGATTGTGTGTGAATTCCTGGGTAGGTTGCTAGGGAGCCTGCATCTGTACTGGCCAGCCAGCCCTGAGAGCCCGGCCTGGGTCTGGGCGAACAAGCAGAGCTGGTGTGGGCTTAAGGGAGAGCTTGGCCCAGGGCAGGGCAGCGCCTGAATGTGAGGAGACCGTGTAGACTGCCCAGCCCCCACCTCTGCCTATGGGCTCTCTCAGGTGAGTGGGGCGGCTTTACCCCCACAGCAGCTCACTGAAGCAGCAGCACAGGACTCACTCGAGTCCCTGAAGCATCTGTTGTTACTTGCAAAAACAGGTTACTAGCTGCACCTATTTTAAGGGCTTGCTGTGAGGATTGAATGAGTCTTGCAGGGAGAATGCTTCTGGTATTAGCACAACATCTGCAGCTCATTGTGTATGTATGTATGTATGTATGTATGTATGTATGTATGTATTGAGGCAGTCTTGCAAGGTTGTCCAGGTGGAAATTGAACTTGTGATCCTCCTGCCTCAGCTTCCCCAAGTGCTGGGATTACTGGTGGTGCCATAGAGCCCAGTGTGCAGCTGCCTTTTTAGATTGGTCCTTTATAACCACCGTCACCCTGGGGCTTAGTCAAGGGCTAGTCTGGCATGTGTGCCAACCTAAGTCATAGTCAGACAGGGTAACAAAGGGAGTGGATGGCAAACATTGACTTGGCTTGTGTAACGTCTTGGTCACATGAAGCTTTTGTGGATGAGCAAAGACCTTCCAGGAAACATTCTGAGAAAAAAGTTTCCAAAGACAAAAGTTCTTTCTTTTGGGAATATTAGCAACTGTCTGCGAATTTCAGGGAAAGAGACCGCTGAGAGCGGACACGAGAGACGGCTCTGGACGGTCTTTGGGTCGATCTCCCTGACTGTGAGGAAGGAGAGTCAGGCCAGCCGCAGCCTGTGCCGTGGTCGGGGTCTGTCCTGCAGGGCGAAGCCCGCAGCTCAGCCCCGGCCGAGACTCCGGCTGTTTCGGCACCGCGCTGCGGGTGTTCACTGGCAGCAGCACTCTGACCCTTTCCAAGCGCCCTTCTTGCCCGTTTATATTTAGAATTAGCGCGTGGTACAACTTGTAATAGTGGCACTCGCTCGGCACCGCCTCACACACGTTTTATATCTGGGTTGTGTGTTTGTGACCCTCGCTGGCCTCCCCCTCGCTGGCCTCCTCCTCTCTTCTCAGACCCCCTTCTCATCCCCACAAAGTCGACTTCCATGTTTTCTGTCATCTCTTTTATTTTGGTATTTAAATTCTTTATGCTTTAAATTTTGACACTACAGAAAAATGCATTGTCATCTTTGGAGAAGACTAAATATATATTTTCTTTACCGTGTTGTGACCATCATTGCACGAATTATGAAAGGACGCTAAGCAGGACGTTTGCATAAACTCTAAAAGTCTCCTCAGGCTACGCAGTGCTCACTGAGGGAAGGAGCAGCACACTTCTGAAGGGGAAGCTGCGGGTAGACTTGAGGCAAATCAGGGCCCAGAGCAGGACGAGGGAGGCCCACGTGCCTCCCGACAGCGGGTGGAGGACTGTCACCTTGCTGGTCCCTAAAGCCATACCTCTGCCTCCCGAGGGCTGGGATGACAGGCCTGAGCCACCTGGCCCAGCACTGTGGTGTGCGGTTACCGGGGACTGAACCGGGGACCTTGTGCTTGCCAGGCAGGCGCTGGAGCCACTGAGCTAAATCTCCGGTCCAGCCACCAATGCTTTAATTCCTCAGGGATCAGGCCCTGGAGGATGAAGTGGACAGACAGCCTTCCAGATCACAGAGACCAAAAGGCTGTGGTAAAGACCGCACAACCTTGCGCGGGAGGCCCTGGAGCAGATGCGGCGCGGCCACGGAGGATGGCGCAGGGCTGGCTGGGCAGCCGCAGGGAGGCGTCGAGTCGGCTGTGCTGGTCCTGCGGGGCTTGTGCGAGAAAATGTCTGTAAGAAACACACGCCAAGTCTCCAGGAGCAGAGGGCGGAGCGCCTCATTTACCGCCAGTTGGTTCAGAAAAGCAGAAAGCGGTCAGAGCACAGCTGGCCGATGCAGCCGAGAGGACGCACACGCGCTCGCGGGCTCAGGTCGGCGGGAACCTGCCGAGGCCGTTTGATCGTGCTGGGGACTCGTCTGCAGGTGCCTTCAAAGTTGTATGGAAATAAAAGTTGCCAAAAGACTTTCTGAATTGCTCATCAATTACAGTGTATATATTTAGAGTCTTATCAGTTATGCATGCAGCTCAAACAGGATGTCCCAGACTATAAAAATGCTGGAAATTTGTAATATCAAACTTTTAGAAACGTAAGTTGTGCTTCAAATTTGCTGTCCCCCAAAGAAGATGCTCCAGACCCGATTACGCACTGACACAGCCCCCACCTCTCTCCACCCATTTACTTCATGGACCGGCAGAATGGTGAGAAGCAATGTCTTGGCCCTTAAGTCCAGTGGCCAAACATTTGGAAGTTTATGAATTATTTGGAAAAATTGGAAAAGTGGCTTGAACTAATTCTAATCAATTTAATGACTGGAAATAATTTATGAACAGAAAAGGACAATGTCCTTTATAGTCAGTGTACCAATCACAACCAATGCACAATCACAAGAAAAGGTGTAACTTAAGCAAAACAACTTGTTTTGAGTTTTCCCGTTATCTGCTTCACTGGCTTTCCTTTATTTTATTTTTTTTACTTTATGAAAAAGTAAAACATTTTCATAACTAAGTAATAATAATAGTAGTTATTACACTGTGTATCCTTATCTTCAAGTTACTCAGTATAAGACATAAACCCAAAACTATTTTTACAAAAAAAACCCCCCAGATAACACAAACTTTCTTTTCAACAAACTAACACAAATTAGTATTATAAATGAAACAAATTAGCATACATATTGCAATATTTTTAAAACAATGGCACATGTTGTTTGGGAAGTATTTGAACTTCTCTCTACTCCCTATTTATCTCTTCTATTTTCCTTATTATTTGCATATATATATATATAGCATTTCATATATATGGTTATGAGAAACTATGATATTTGAGTACATATGTTTGATCTATTTCACTTAACATTATATTCTCAAATTATATCTGTTTACCTACAAATGCCGGCAAGCTTATCCTTCTTTGTGGGAGTATAGTACTCCATCATGTATAAATACCACATTTTCTTTATCCATTTATTGATAGACATATATATATGCTGTTTCTTAGATTAGGTATTATACATTGTGCTGCCTTGGGTGGGCACGTGTGCCCACAGTGTGGGCATTCTAACTCTCTTGAGAAGATACCTTTAAGGAAGGTAGCTGGGTCAAATGGAATTTCTACTCTTAGTTTCTGAGGCATCTCCACACTGGTTTGCACAGTGGTTGTAGCAGTCAGTGAACATTCCCGCCCACAGTGCAGTAGAGGCCCCCCCACTTCCTGCAGCCTCGCCAGCATGTTATTTGAACTTTTGATGACAGTCATTCTTTCTAGAGTAAGATGGTATCTCAGCGTGCGTGCGCATGTGTGTGTGTGTGTGTGTGTGTGTTTAAAAGAGGACCTCGCTATTTAGTTCAGGCTGGCCTTGAACTCACCTGCAGCCCAAGATGGCTGTGAACTCAAGGTGGTCCTCCTGCCTCAGCCTCGAAGTGCTGGGATTCTTGACACGCTTCTCGTCGCCTGGCTTAGTGCTTCTTTAATTTGTATTGTTTTGATGGTTGCCAGCATTTCTTAGCATGATTCAATAGCAGTTGTTATAGAAACAAACTTCTGTTTATTTATTCAATATAAATAAATAACAGGTTGTGAAATAACAGGATATAAAATCCTGGGTCCCAGCTTGACCTCGGGCCGTGGCAGGTGCTGAGGCGGCGGCTCGCCCCCTCCTCGGGCGGAAGGGCCGGCACCACGCTTAGCTCGCACCTCCGTGCCTCTCCCGCCGCCCTCTGTGCTCCTGCGGCTGAATCCCTGGCTGTCTGGCCTCTGTCCTGTCTTCCGAGCGTTGTTATTTGAGCGCGGGCATGGACTGGCCCCTGCCAGCTGCTTATCGTCGGTCCTTGGCGGGACAAGCCCGGACCGCTTGCCCTCCCTCCCCAGCTCCACTGGACTCCGGCGGCCAGAGGGGCTCAGAGCACAGCGGAACGGGCGGCCCCTCCCTGCGGCCCTGGGCGGCCGTCACCTCCTCCAAGGCCCTGCGAAGCGTGTGTCCGGGGCCCGCCCAGAAACACAGAGGTCTTTAAGGCTGCCTGGCGTTGTGTGTAAAGAGCGAGGGGAGACACCTGGGGACGATCGTAAAGTGGGTGGAGACACATCAAATCCATGAAAATTCCTGAGGCCTCGAGGATCCCCTAAAGAATCTAGGGAGAAGCTCAGGGGGGAAATAAGCACCTCTATTGTCTCTGAGGAGTAATCACCGGCTCCGCCCGGGCTGTTGAGTCAGAGAAATGTCCGGGCTGTTGCAAGTGCGGGCAGCAGGTGTGCTGCGTGTCACCTTCTCAGCAAGATCGGGTTTCCTCGCGTTCACTACAGGAAGCGGAGGCGTCCTCGTCCGCGCCCCGCCTGTGCTGACTCCGCCTGGCCTGGCCCACCCGGAGGAGCTGGGCAGGGCCGGGCCTCCCAGCAGGGCGGCCTGAGGGGCGGCGCCCGGGAAGCTTCGCTCTGGTGCAGCGGGCGGACGCCCAAGGCAGCCCTGCCTGCTGCTGGGGTCCAGTCGGCGGACACGCAGGGGCGGCCTGCCTGCGGGGACCCTCTGCCTGTCATTCCTCTGCTCTCTGCCCCCCAGCTGCTTTCTTGGCTTCTTTCTCCGCCCAGTTTGCAGTGTCCAGGTCCCCAAGTTGTCGTCTCATAGTACCAGAGATTAGTGGCCTGAGCTTCTCAGCCGAGGTCCAAGGACGGGAGCTGGGCGTGACACGTGCAGTCCTAGCTACCGCGAGGCTGAGGCAGGAGGACTGCAAGCCTGAGATCAGCCTGGCCAACTTGGTGAAGCTGTCTAAAAGTAAAATACAACGTGCTGGGGGCGTATCTCAGTGACAGAGCCACCCCGGTTCGACCCTCTGAAGAGAGCGAAATGTTTTGCATCTTGTCCGTGTTTTCCTGGAGCCCGGGCTGAGCTTCCATGACCCAGGAGGCCAGCGGAGGCAGGGCCCGGAACCCGGGCAGGACGCGCGCACAGCCAAGCGTCCCGGCGGCAGGTGCTGGGCCGGAGCTGGACCTTTTCCAGGCCGCCCAGGGCGCCTGTCCGCGGGGCCAAGGCGGGACGAGGCCCCCGCCCCGGGCAGTCTGCGCGGACTCAGTGACTCTGTCCTCCTCCTCCTCCCGCCCCTGCGCCGCCGCCTCCCCCGCGAGGCTCTCGCTCCTTCTGGCTCCCGGGGTCCGGGTCGGGGTCGCAGCTGCGCGACGGGGGCTCTCACGGCCCGCGGCTGCCCGGGAGACCGGCCCTGGGCTTCGGTCCCTCCTGCCCCGTCCGGAGGAGCCCCGCGGCCTCCAGCCCGGCTCCCCTCCCGCCGCGTCCCTCCTCCTCTTCCCGCCGGCGCTGACCCGGCCCGGGCCTCGCGCAGGGCGGGCTGCAGCCCAGCGGAGCGCTGCCTCCGCGGTTATCCGTCCTACCCGCCACGGCCTCCGGGACCCGGAGCACCGCCAGGCGCCCGTGTGGCCCTGTTCATCAGGAGCTTGTGCAATGGAAGGGCCTGGAAAGGTGCATTTACCAAAAATTCGTATAAAAATCGTTTCCTCCGGCCTCACGCGCCTGCTCTGCGCTGCTGGTGCTGGGCCTGAGGGCCCCGTGACACGAGCGGCCCTGGGGCTGGACCGCGGGGCCCGTCCGCGCTGGGCACCTTCGCCACCCTGGCTCTGAGTGCTCAGCCGCCCACGTCGGTGAGCTCGCGGGTCCGCATGACGACGGACGCCCCCCGGCTGGCACGGTGGCCCCGCTCTCTCCACCCTGTGGGCTGTGTCTTCCACCAGGAGGCAGGGACTGTTAGACACGCTCGGAAACCCACAGTCAGCCCAGGGGACACTGGGAGAGACCACCGGTCAAGGCCAAGCAGGAGCCCTGAGGTCCAGTGCTGACCCACCCTGGACTCACACAGCCACACGGTCTGTGAGGCACGGACTTACTCCTGACCAGCCTATCAGCACCGAGCACATAGCAAGTTAAAATGCTTTGAGGCCATGACCCAGGCTTGCAGGCTGACAGAGTGGGCAGCATTACAAGGCCGCTGCTGCCCTGGGCCCGGCTGGTGGGGCTGTGGCTCCCCCTGCCCAGGCCAGGGCAACATCGCCCCAGGGCTGGTCCAGTTCTACGGGTGCGGATGGCTTTCCCGTCTGCAAACCAGACAATCAGGAGGAGTCCTGGTAGGGAGAGCGGCCTCTCCAGCCCTGGAACTAACAACCAGAGTCCGCAGCAAGGTGAGGGAACAGGCAGGGGCTCCAGGGGCCGGGGTGGCAGGGCGGGGATCCCTGAGCCTTGGAAGGGTGGGCGGACTGGGGCGCGGACCAGCAAGGTCAGGAGGTTCTGCACAGTTCAGGGCCAGTCCTTCAGTGTGAGGTAGGGGAGTGGGGACAAGCTGGACAAACAGCTGACCGGACAGAGGGGCCAAAGGTCCGAAAACCCAAGGACACACAGAACACAGGACTCAAAATGACACGCAGACCCTGAATGTTCTACTGACCCAGTGAGGACGTGGTATTTTCAGTCCCTCATGGAATCTGGCCCTGTTCCCAGGACCAACTGGAAAAGTGTTATTTTCAATCCTGTATTTATATCCAGCAGGAAGCAAAGTGAGTCTTCGGATAGCAAAGCTTAAGTCTGGGGCGACACCAAACGAGCCTTCCATAGGACAACTGTCCCAGGCCCTATCTGCACACAGGGGAAGCCATCCTAGGAAGTTTGGGTTCAAAAGACCCCTTCCCTCATCCTCAGGCCGCCGTCCCTGTCCACCGGCCCGCACTCCCCAGGTAGAGCCTACCTTTTTCTGTCTTCCGTAGCTGTACACGTTCACTGCCTTTCTTTGAGTCTCACCCAGCTCTTGGTTCAGGACGTCAGGAGCCGGGGAGAACCAGCAGGAGCACCCCGCGGGGCTCAGGCCTGTGGGGCACTCGCTCCCCTGGGTCAGGGACAGCGGCTGCTGCAGGTTTGTCTCCCTCTGTGCCTCAGGGCACGGGGAGCTTGGTGAGTAAATAGCAGCTGTAGATTTTTGCATTGAGAACCTTGAACACCTCCTGCCTGGAGTGTGCTAAGAAGGCACAGGTCACTGTGTCACCAGGAAGCCGAGTCCTGACTCGGTGAGGAGCTGGCCACACCTGGATTCTTTGTGTCTTTGAAAAAACCTGTGCGCTGTTGTGAATAGATGGAGGTTATGGTAAAGGATAGCTTTTCCTGGAGGAGGGAGGGGAGAGCGAGAAAAAGGAGGGGGGCAGGGCATCCTTAGGGTGCCAGGGGGCTGCACCACGGCGGCACCTGTGCTGGTGTGACCGCACGAGCCAGTCACACGATTAACAGGGTCTTCACAGGAAGATGCTTTCCTTCCTCCAGGGCCCTTGGTTCCTTTACAAGGAAAATGTGCCGTGAATTTCTGTCTAGTTTGTTTGGAGACTTTGAAGCTTTTCGAAACCCTCACTCAAGGTCTGAGCCTGGTGCAGACCCTGGACCCCGACAGCATGCTCAGATGTTATTTTTCTCTTGAGCTAAATTTCGAAGCTATGGGCTTTTTGTGGATGTTCTGTGATTAAGTGAAGGAAAAAGTACAAACCATCTTTTCTCTCCAAGTAGCCCCAGCCACCCATCCCTGCTAATGTCTAACTCTCTACCTACACACTGGACTAAAAGCCCCGCTCACACCTAATTCAGGCTTCTTCCCCGGGGCTTCGGTTTCCACTGCTCCTAACTCTGGCCCTGCTGCTGCTGTGGGGTGGCAGGCATCCTCCCTCCTGCCTTCCCGCCTTTTCAGGTGGTGCACGGAGGCCCTGTGGACCATCCCAGGCCGCCAGAGGGCCTAGATCCACATCAGTCTCCAGCCACATCCTCTCCTCTTGGCTCTGAGTTGGTCTCTGGCTGCCGACCCGAGCCAGGTGGGTCCGAGCTCTCCTGTCCTGCTACAGGCACCTGGGGCCACGTGCCCTCTACAGTGCACATGAGCTCTAGAATTCGTTTTAGGGAACCCAGGGCTGGGAAACCCACAGTCATTTCAGAGGCATAACTCACAACTCGGTGTTTCTCTTCCAGGAATCTACAGGAATACACAAGTCCTAAACGCGTATGCATAGAGATATCTGTTAGAAAAGAACAATTAAAAAGAGTAACTTATGGGGAAATGGCGAATTATGGTTCATTTACACCACTGAGACTGTAAAAGAATAGTAAGGCACATAAGTAAATAACTCATACAAGAGGGTTTTGCAAAGTCTCTATGAAGAAAAGACAGCAAAGCATTTGTCCCATTAATCCTGTTTTGTGGGCATCTGGGAGAGAATTAGGAGAACAGGAAACACGACTTAAAACAGGGTGGCCAGATTACAGTGCAGTCAGACCACACCGGAGGCCTCGGGACAGGCTGGGCTTCCTTCTAAAGGCCAAGAAACATTGAAGAGCTGATCTCACGTTCGCCTCTTGCGTGTGGACCAGCCCCCACCCCGTGCCAGAGCTGAACCCGCAGGCCATGGTGTTGGCCGCGTCGGAATCATCTGTTTTGTTAACAGACCACAACAAAACAAAACAAATTCATTCTGGGTCCCTATTTCCCACTGTGTTTTCTTCTGTTTTTGATACAAAATTTGGATCAAAACTTGTCTCCTAGATTTCAAAAAGTAATTTTTTCATCGATTTTAAAATTAAAAAGTGAAAATCAGTCCAACCTAGGAATTGAACCCAGGCCTTTGTACTGAAGCTATGTTCCAGACCTTTAATTAAAAACAACTGACAGGGTCTCGCTTCGTTACCTATTACCTGGTCTGGCCTTGAACTTGTAATCCTTGTACCTCAGGGTGCCGGGGTTACAGGTCTGCGCCACCACTAGGTCTTGAAATCATTTCCAAAAGAGAAAAAGAAATAAATGTAACAAACAGGTCCGTGGTGTTTTGTGATAGAAACTTACAGGAGTTGTGGGACAAAGGAGAAATTGGAGCAAGCATGGGTGGCTGGGACGCCAGGAGGAGGGTGGGGCGGTCACTTCTGGGTGCGGCCAGGGCACACCATGCCCGCCAGGTGCACACCCACTTGGGCTCCTGTGTCAGACAGCTCCGTGTGGGCACGCAGTGTGATCCACGCAGTGCAATCCACGCAGTACAATCCACACGGTCCCTCGTCAACTTGAGATCGTCTGAGCTGACTGGTCCCGAACATGGCACATTCTCGTGTGCCCAGGTGGTGTTCATCGCACCCAGGGAGCCAGGAGGACAGAAGTCTGCGCATCCTGAAGAGACAAGCCTCTGTTCCCAGCGCTTTTGGGACGTGGTTAGTTGAACCTACAGATGTGGACCCATCAGGCACAGAGGGCACCGCATCTGGTTGTCAAGGGAGTGGGCAGAGATTTCTCCAACACCCTAAGGCAGGAGCAGGAGGCGCTTGAGGTGGGCGGGGCGGGTGCTGCCCGGGGAGGCAGAGGAAGGTCCCCGTGGGGTGCTGCGAGATCTCATTTACACTTCCGTCGAGGTTTGTAACATTTCCTTCGTTTCTGCAGCACTGGGAATCTAGCCGAGGGCCTCACTCAGGTAGTAGACACTCTACACCCTTAGCTCCGCCTTGACTTTAAAATTGTTCAAAATTTGAGATACGGACTCCACCAAGTTTGCTGTTCTGGCCTTGAACTTGCAATCCTCCTGACTCTGGATCCTCCACGAGCATTTGGAAACTACCCCACAGCTGCTGTATTTCAGGGAGATTATCTCAGCGGAGAGGCTTTGGGGACCACCTGCTTTTGATTAGCATGGGCGGGCCTGATCGGTCTTAAACACTGCCCTGTCTGGCCTGCCAGGGGTGAAGTCAGCCTCTCCTCTCCCCATGCGGCCCCCATTTATCTTCATTTGCTCCCATGTCTTGCTGGGCCCGATGCGGGGCTTTCCTGGTGGGTTCTAGTCGGGGCTGTCAGCTTTAGACGACTTTCTGTGCCAGTGAGGTACAGCACATCTGTTTCTCATGAAGAGTGGATTTTGTGTAACTTTGAATCGCTGAGAGGGCACGTGTCCCTTTTTGTCCTCTTCCACCCCATGGCCTGATCAGCACCTTTGAGAGCCTGTGTCCTGACCGTGTGCCAGAGGCTTGGCTTTCTCGTATTTTCTTAACCTCTGTCACATAAGAGAGATGCAGAGCAGGATTTATGTGGCCAGAAGAGCATGGGGCAGTGACTTATCTACCCTGTCCTCCCGCAGAAGCCATTGGTCTTTAGGAAATAAACTGTAAACAAACAGGTGTCTCATTAGAATCCGCCTGGCATCCCGTGCGATCTGATGTGGCCTGGAGACGGCTATGCTCTTGTTTCTGTGTGAGGGATGAGGTGTAAGAGAGACAGGCCGCCTTAGAAAGAGGCCTTCCCCTGGCCGAGCGCAGCTCTTCCTCCGGGCCGAGCGCCTCTTCCTGGAGTGACGCTGCAGAGGCAGGAGCCCTGGCCGCCGGGCCTCGGCTGTCTTCGCGGCAGGGAGAAGCTCCCCTTCAAGCACTTTGCACTTCTCTTTTCTCTGCTAAGTCAGAGTCTTGCTGTGTTGCCCAGGCTGGTCCCCAGCCGGGCTCAAGGCCTCCTCCCTCTGCCTTGTCAGCTGGGGCCGCAGGCCAGGGCCACAAGGCCTTGAATTCTCTTAGCCCACCTCAGTGCTGTCTCCAGATGAGCTGCCTTCGCCCCTCTCCACCTTCGTCGAGGTCACTCTCTTTGGAAGGGACGAGACGTCATCAGCTGGTCCCTTTTGCTGTGTTTGCCCGCGAGTGCTGTGGAGTGGGCACACGGCTTCCTTTCGGAGGCCTGCAGTCCGCCGGAGCCCTTTGGAGGTGTGTTCCATTCATTCCTCCCATTAACAGTACTGATATGTTTCATTCCATCTTTTTAAAACAGAAAAGTGAAGCCCAGGAAATCTGATCGGTGTCTGAGTTTGTACAGAACGACTAGAAGCCGATGTGAGCAGCTCCGGCCACACGACCACATGAGCTACGGCTACTTGTTTCCTCCTGTGAGTTGTGAATTTCTTGAAAAACAGGTCGGTGCGTGTTTGTCCTGCTCTCCACACCCTCTGGCCTGGCTCTGCTTGGATATGGGAGTGAATGGTGTTTGGGGTGCTGGGCACTTGGATCATGCTTTTCAAGGCTATTCACATTCGACAAATGTTTCAATAAGAATCGTGAGCAAATTATGCAAAGCAAAATGTGTAAGAAACACTCCTTTTTCATATTGTCCTGAGACTAAGGCTTGTGGAAAAAAGGAGGAAATAGAACCCTTCCCTTTGCATGTCTCTGCCTCCCGAGTGCTGGGATGACAGACGTGAGCCACCACGCCCGGCACTGCATTTCTATTCTCTATTCCACCATTAGGTGGAAATCCTAGCGGCCTTTAGAGGGTACCACGCTGCAGACGAGGAAGCAGCAGGCGGCGTGGCCCAGACGCCGGGCCTCGCTGTGAGGGTGCAGCGCACAGGGTGTTGCTGAGCGCCCCGGAGCACGAGTCCCCGGAAGCCCCGGGTGGGGGAGCCCGAGGCGCCAGAGTGTGACGTCACGCCTGTCCTAGATTTGTGAGGAAATCACCTCTGCTTTTCAGACTTGACAGGACATTGGTTTTGCTTGTTTTGTAAAAACGATGTTGCGCGATGTCTATTCTCAGGAGCCTGCTGACTTGCTGGCTTCTCCTCAGCCGGCTCCCTGGGATCAGCCGGCCGCGCCGAGGCCCTGGCTGTGCCGCCCCCTGCACCGCGCCCCCGGCCTCCCGCCCTCTGCAGCCTACCTCAGCTGCACCTCGGCCGCTCCCACGTCTTCCCTCCCGGGCGACCTCCAGCTTCCTTGGTGGTTTGTGGGTGCAGCCTGTGCTCAGCTCGTGTCTGTGCCCAGCCTTCTTTCCATCCCTCCGTGCCCGCTGCCCGCTGCCCGCTGTGTGGGGCCACACTCCCGAGCCTGGCCGCAGGCCCCGAGCGTCGGGTCAGCCTCTGCCCTCCTCCCTTCTCTCCGGCTGGCAGACCCGCTCAGTGCCCACCCGCTGCCTCCTGGGAGCCCTGGCGCTGGAGGCCGCGTGATCAGCCGCCCACCCGCCGGGCCCACCTCGCGGGGAGCAGGCTTCTCTGGAAACCCGTCGGGGCGGTGAGTCCGGGTCTGGCTCCCGGCACGAGTGCATCGGGACAGGCAGCGGACGGGGCGAGCGGGATGAAAGGCCAGGGAGCGAGCCCGGCGAGTGTGCGGCCCGAGGTTCTGCCGTCGCCTGGGAGGCTGCCCCTCATGCCCGACAGAGCCGGTCCCTTCGCTTCCCACCTGGCACCGCCTCTGTGTGCACCGCGCCATGCTGCGGTGGAAGCCCCTGCACGGGGCGAGGTTGTAGCCCTGACTGGCACAGCGCCCAGGGGACCCCGCCTGCTCAGCAGGACGAAGGCCTTTGCGTCTGAGAGTCGCTGCACCCAGGACCAGGGGACGAGGCCGGAGGGAGCCCGGGAGGGCGGCGTCACTTGGCTGGCACGGGGCAGCAACCTGGCTCCACGGGGAGCTCTTCCCCACGGTGGCGCACCTGGCACAGTGGAGCTGGGCTCTGAGGCGACCGTCCCCAGCAGTGTGAGCGAGTGGTCCCCGGGGAAAGGTGGGTGGGCGCAGGATTGGGAGGGCCCTGGGTGAGGTCGGGCGAGACTTCAGTGTCTCCGCAAAACCCAGGTCGACATCAACCTCCAGTAGGTGGTGGTGCCGCTGGAGACTTAATCCAGTGTAGGCTTCTGGAGGACGGGGCTTTGGGGTAATCAGGCTCCGCAGGCGTTGGGTGGGCTCTGGCCAGTCTGCGGGTTGCAGGGGTGGAGACCCACGCTGGGACCTCTGTGCGCCTCACAGAACTTCTGTGCCCTCGGGGCTCTGCAGGCGGGACCTCCCCGGAAGCGCCCCACGGCAACGCTTCTCAGCCTCCAGAACCTCAGCCACGTAAACTTTCTCCCTGGTCAGCACCGCGGCCTGGGACATGCAGTTCCGGCGGGCGAAGGTGGGCTGAGGTGTGCTCACGCGGGCTCGGACAGCTTTTGAGCAGTGTTTGTTCTGGTCACCACTATGTGAGAGTGAGGTTTAGATACAAGTGCGGAATTTACTGCTGGAAAGCATGAGCCCCATGGGGCGGAAATTCGGCTGAGGAAAACCAGCTTTCTCACTCCCAGTGCTCTCCCACAATGCACTGGGTGAGAGGCGTGGCGGCATAGGGGCAGTAGTGTGCGTGTGTGTGTCTCTGCGGAGTCTGCTGTAGCTTCTTCAGCTATAGGAGCTTGGGTGGAGGTGGAGCGAGGTGTGAACAGCGTGACCTGAGCGGAAGTGTGACCATCGGAGCCGGGGTGAGCGGGGAGGCCAGGAGGCTCCACCTCATCGTCCCTTGCGTCTCCCTCACAGCACGAAGCTAGGTTTGAACTCAGAAGCACCTCAGCTGGGCACAGCGAGCTGCCTGTGAGCCCTGGCACCAGGGGCTCTGATGCTGGAGTGTGGGCAGCAGTACAGTGGAAACACTTCTCCTCACGGGCAGCAGGACAGTGAGGATTGTCCCGTGCTTTGGGACCAGTGTGTTCCCGCCAACCAAGACCCCAAAGCACAAGCTTCCCGGAACACAAGCGCACCCCGTGCTAGGGTGCCCCGTGCACCCTGGTGTGCTGTGAGCCGTGGCCCACGCCAGGCCTCTCCACCCGTGTACAGAGCCCCCTTCCTCTGCCTCTCTCACTTCGAGAAATTCCCTCCTGCACTGTCCAGCCCCCGGCAAACCCTTTCTGCCCCTCACTGGCCCTCCGCGTGCTGCGGCAAGTTGGCGGCAGCCGGGCAGTCAGCAAGACTGTCTTGTAAACAGGAAGGCCGTGATGCGGCTTGTCACGCCTCGAGTTCAGCCCCCAGGGCTGCCAAGAAGCTCTCACGGCCCTCTGCAGACTGTCTCGGCACGCGGGGGTGCTCTGGCCGGCCGCAGTGAGAGCAGGGCGTGGAGGCATGGCGCCTGGGTTCCGGTGGCACCGCCTGGCTCTGTGGCCTGGGGCTGGCACCATGCCGGTGTTGACCTCTGGTTAGGGGACGATTAAGAGGGTCCCTGTGGAGTTCACCTCACAGAGGGTGTGCGTGTGCGTGACATGGACATGGCCACTCATGGGGAGTGCTACACCCTGCAAGGCAGTCCTGCCACCACCTGGTACCTGCAGTCCCTTGACTGCTCTTGGCGGAAGGGGCGATGGCCCTTACATTTGTGGCCTGCAGGGCAGCAGGTACGGGGACCGTACACTCTGGGTGGCTGCCCTGGGGGGGGGCACACCTTGGTCTAGAGGCAGAAGCCCCATCTTAGTGACTTTCCTGTCACTGGGACGAACTAGCTAACACCCTGAATTGGAGGTGGAGACGTGGAACTTGGCTCACAGTTTCGGTGGGTTCAGTCCATGGCGCGCTGGCTCCAAAGCAGAGTCAGCATGGTGAAAGGGCATTAGTGGAGGAAAGCAGCTCATGCCAGAGGTCGGAAAGTGGGGGGGGGGGCACTGGTGACAAGGAGACACCCTTCTGGATGACACCCCGTGACCAGTCTCTTCTGACTAACTTCCATTGGGAGCAAGCCTAACTCCCAACCTGAAATGAAAATTTGTGTTCTCTAAAATCAAAGAATGAATTTTAGGAACAACGGAGGTTAAGAGTAGGAAAACTATTGAGAAAGAAAGCTTTGCCTAAGAGAGACAGAAGGGCGGACCTAAAAGTGGGAGACCGGGATCGCTTTTCCCAGAGGGCATTTACGGAGCGAAGCCACAGGTGAGGCAGGTTCACCGTCCTGCTACCAGGAAGATTTAAAAATAGGAACAAACGGTGGCCAACCTTCGGCAGGAGACTGGTCGGCCGCTAGGTGGCGGCGTCTCCCCGCGCGGGCCGGGCCGCGGCTTCTGGGTCCCTCGAGGAGCGCGGCGTCCTCTGTCCCTGGCCGGGCAGGGTCAGAGGCCGAAGCAGGCGGGGCTCCCTGGAGCGGCCTGGGCGGGCGGTGGGGCACGGGGGCCCAGGCCTCACCCCCGGGTGCTGATTGTGACAACGCACGCGAAAGCGAACAGAGCGCGGCTCATCCACTGCCCAGACACGGCCGGGGGCACGGCCCTGCCAGAGTCGGTTTCCTGGATCATTTTCCCTCCTCATCTTTGTTGAAATATTTTCAAGCACAAGTTGAACCTAGAAATTTTCTTTTGTGCAGGGCCGTTTTCAGACATTGATAATCACCTCTTGGTACAGACTGAGCATCCCTAGCCTGGAAGTCTAACGTCTGAACGGCTCCAAGTTTCCAAACTCTAATACGACAGGGCAAGAAATCTATGCTGTGAGTCTTTCGCGTGCGGGATTATTAAATATATTGTCTGAACTCGCGGTGTGTGGTGGTCACGCCTGTAACTCTCAAGGGCAACTTAGGGAAACCCTGTCAGAAAAATAACAGGCAAAGCGTCCCGGAAGGTGGAGCTGGCTCAGGGCGGCGCCCGGGCCCAGCCCGGGAAGGACAGAGCGGGTGCCCGCGGCTCTGCCTGGGAAGCGTGCGGCAGTGTGTGTGGGCTTCCTGCGGACACGGGGCCCACCCGAGGTGTGCCCTGCTGTGCTCCCGGGTCCCGTTCGGAGTCCAGATGGGAGATGCCCGCCCTCGGTCCTTTCCTGCCGCGTCCTCGGCGGCCGGGCTGCGTCTCAGCCGCTCAGGCCTCCGAAGTCCAGAGCTGCGGCGGGGCCTCTCGGGGCTGCGTGGACACAGGCCGAGGCGCTTCCCGGGCGCTGCGCTCTCCGTGGGCTCTTTCCCCGACGGCAACCGACCTGGGCAGACCGCCCTGCAGGTTCCGAGAGCCCCAGGGTCCCGGCCGGTCTGTGCGCTCTGCCCCAGGCAGCCGTGCAGGAGCTCGAGGCGGACGGCTGAGGCAGGGAACTCTCCTCCCGCCTCCTCTCCTGAATCCCCCACCCCGCGGTGGGTCAGAGATCTCCACGCAGGCACTGCTCCCAGCGCCCGCCTTCCAGGCCCCCTTGGGTGTCTCTGGCCGGGACCCTGCACCGCGTTTTCCCCGCGCGTCTGTCGGGACCTGTGTGAGTCACA
>PVIC010004963.1:0-15523 GCA_004025085.1 Thryonomys swinderianus | reverse complement strand
TTCTTTTGTTGTACATCTGGAACCTTGATAATTATGTGTCTAGGTGTAGATATTTTTATGTCACGGTGTTTTGGAGTCCAATAGGCCTCATTTATCTGTATGTCTATGTCTTTTCCTGTGAAGTTTTCTGTTGCTATCTCTGACAGTAGCTTTTTTATGTCTTTTACACTGTCTCCTGCTTCCTCAGTGACTCCAATCAGTCTTGTTATTTTTCTTTGAGTCATCTAGAAGCTGTTGAATTGATGGTCCCTTGCTCTTTTCCATAGATTATACCTTTCCTGCTCGCTGGCTGCTATGCTGTCCTCTAGGTCTGAGATTCGGTTCTCTGCTTCATTTATCCTGGTGTGCAAGCTTTCGTTCTCCTTCATCATTCCCTGGAGCTCTGCTTGAAGCTGTTTAAAAGGTTCCATTGCTTCTGCTATCTTGGATTCTATCATCTTGCTGATCTCTTCTTTAATGATGTCTTTCACTGAGGACAGTATCTCTGTTTTGATCTCAGAGATGAGTTCTGATTTCCATTTTACTAGATGTGCTTTAGTTACCATCTCCAAGAGTCCTGGTGTTTGAGTTTCAGTTTGCCCTATTTCCCTTTTCTCTGAATTTCCCTGTGGTGGTGATCTTTGTGTCTGGTTTTTTGTGTATTTTCTCATTTCTGCTCTTTTGTTGTTATTAATGCTCTTCTTTGTCTGATGACAGGGCAATGTTTGTTGCAGGTCTCTTTCTATTATCTGGGTCCCTTTGGATGCAGCACTTTCCTGGAGGGTCCTTCTTGAATCTGTAATGACCCTTGAGATTTCTCACTCCTGACACATCTTAGGAGGTATTTGAGCAGAACAATCACATCATGTTTGTTACCATAAATAGAATAAATGCCAATATCAGTATTAAACACAGTAAATAAGATTAAAATGTTTTGTTAGATTCTATTCTGGAGACTTTGAGCTTATGAGTTACCTCTATGTCTGACTCCTCACTGCACAGCTCTGGGATACAGTGGGCCAGTGGGTGGCCTTCAGTCTGCTGGGAATGGATGGTGCCCTGCAGCCGGGTCTGCGCGCTGCTCCCTCAGTCCTCCGGAAACAGACGGCTGGGCCCGCAGCAGCCACAGCGTCCGCGTGCTGCTCCCTTCAGTCTGCTGGAAATGGACGGTGGGGCAGCTTTTTGTTTTAAACATAGTTAAATAATGAAACATCAGCCAGGTTTCCTCCAGATGTTCCTTTCAGCATTGAGGAGATGAACTCATAAAGGGCAGGGCACAAAGACCAGTACTAGCATACATTCCTGAACCACAAATAGGCATTTGTTTAATAACAATTTATTTGTTCATTTGGCTTGGTTTTGGGTGTGTAATGAAACACATGGTGCATGCCTAGTAGTAGCCAGTACACTGTTATTTAAAATGTAAAAGACAAAATGAGTGGTCTTTATGTTCATGTTGCTCAATTATCATCAGCAATATCTTCCCATAAGTAGACACGTCAGTAGTGACTATATAACTGGAGAGGGCAACACATAGAATGTGTTTGATCTCACTGCTCATGGTATCAACAATGATTCCCAGTGAAGCTGCCCAGGAGATCCAGGACCATTGTTTAAACACAATGATCCTGAGAGCCTTTCGAATCTCTCCTGTTTGGCCTCTGTGGACAAATACCAGTAATTCTGCAAGGTTTTTTTCCTAATATTTTGAGTAAATATAAACCACAAGGTCAGTAGCTTTGTCTCTATTCCCTGTGCAGTGTAATAGCCTGAGGAAATTCTAGTTTGTTATTTTCCTATGAAGCAACATATTGCACAACATGTCAGTCTTCTGAGTTTGCACCTTGACTTTGGCAGAATCCCTGGGTTCAACACTTTTCAGACTCTTGCCTGGTTAACAGCACTGTGTCTCATTTTCTAGAGGTTCTGGGCCTGTGCTAGAGGATTCATAGGAAAGTAACCAGAGAGAAATCTTTGCTGTAGCCTCAGAGGCTTAGGCACCAAAAATAACTAAAACCAAATTGAACAGGAAGCAAAAATTTAATAGCAAAATATACTTCAAGGGAGAAAACTATAAGCCAATTCAACAACTTAGAAAAGTGAGCCAGTCTCTGGGAGATTTTATGAGCAGGAACTCAGCATGGAAACAGTTCAGGCCTCAGTGAATGGCCAAAGGTGGGACTGGAAAGGATTTGTGAAAACTGGCTCCAGATGCCTAGGTGCTCCTGAAGAAACTGAGGCTGTTATGGTTTCCCAACCCTTCCTGGATAGTGGTTCTAGTAGTCTGACTTCAGTGAGAGCAAACTGAGGGAGGAGGTCCCAGTCTGAAGACCTGATGAGCCCTGCGGTCTAACTGCTCCTCATCTTTCTCTGAAGTATTCATATCTCATCCTCTGTGGAGATCCCCTCCCTGTCTGCCTGGACAGCCACAGCTCTTTCCACTTCATTTGGATGCTGTTACACCGACTCTTCAACTGTACACTCTACTTTTCCCATATCTTATAGACTCTTTTAGTGTCTTCATCCTCATTAAACTGGGCTGTTTTGAATTTTTTCTGTTTTATACATCTATGTATTAAACACTTTATATTCATCTCTTCTTGAAAAACCTGTAAATTAATAAGTGTCTTCTGAGGGGGCACTCTGGACCTTTAACATGTAGAACCTTCTAGGAAGTGCTCAGGTTAGTAGTGGCATTCTCTTGGAGGAAATTACAGCACTCCACACTGAACCTCTTGACTGACTCCTGACTCGTGACTTAAGCAGTTTCCCTCAACATCTCTCCTTTTATGATGTGAGACCACCACCAAATGGGCAAACAAATGGGGCCCTTCATCAGAGCCTGACCCTCCAGAGCACAGAGCACCAATTAACCTCCCTTTGTTGCCTAAGTAGTTGACCTGCAATACTTTAATAGAGTGACACAAACCTAATAAAATTAAGCAAGATTGTATTTTCCCTCCAGCTCTATACTCAGAGGGAATCATCAGTCCCCATCCTCACTCATTTTCCACTCAGCCTCACATATTGTGAGGTACTGTTTTGTCTTCTGATATTTCATGAGAAAAGTCATGATTTTAACAGATAAACATTTCATGTTATGTTAACATATGAGCTCATGTTGTGACTGGGAAACAATAGATAAACACACAGTACTCACACACTGAATCTCTGCCTTGAAATTCCTTTGGAAATGCCCTGCTAACTAGTGTAACATATAAACTTTTTTTTTCATGAGTTCTATCATTTCTGCATCAAGAATAATAAAGAATAATAAATGCACCTACTTCCTGGTATTTTGTGTGGTACTGAGATAGAAACACAGGGCCAAGCATATCCCAGGCAAGTTCTCTAACACTGAGCTTCACTTCTAGCTCCAATGAACATGATTTCAAGGGTTTTGTAAGGTACAGGCGTCTATGCATTCCAGCTCCATGAAATGTTACTCTGTCTGCAGTGAAACCATACATTCACAAAGAAGAACTCTGGAGAAATGTATCCTAAAATTGCATTTAAACACACACATACAAACACCACCACCTTTCATTAAGCCTTACACCTTATTTTACCCTGCTATCCAGTCCATGACTCTTCGACCAATGTAAGAAATCATGAGGTGGTACTGAATTTTGTCATCCTGGCATCTCACACAAGGAATTAGGTTTCATTTCTTTAGGAAAGATGACAAGGCTAACATTGAAAAGGGCTCTGGCTTCTTCAGTAGCTCTTCTGTTTCCCAGTGAGTCAAGGAAACAAGCTCAAAAACTATCTTGCTGAACTTCAGCTACTAAAAACATCTGAGACACCACTACAGCATTGAGAAGCTACAAGCAAGACCATTGACAAGAACAGAGAATTCAGGACTAGCAAGAAAGCACATTCTGCAGAGTTTGCTGAGTTGCATCCTTAGTGTGTTTTCATGTTAGACTTAGATATATGCATTATTATACAGAATGTTTACTAGAAATACCAGTGCACCGCAGTGAAGTATAATAAAGGTAAGCTTTGTGCAGGCACAGTTGTGTCCTTGGGGTAAGATGAGATTAAGGAATGATACCCTTTGAGAAATAAGTGGAAAATAGCCTTTACCTGTCAGTGAGCAGTCCAAGATGACAGCCTGTTTCTGTGTAGCTAACCTGAGTCCACAGCCTATGGTTTTGACACCTTCTTCTAATCTGATACACTGTCCCACCTAAGCGTCTCTTCGTTTTCCCCTCAAAATACCCCTGTTAGTTTGACAAACCTAGTTTCCAGAAATAAGTTCAATAACCCACCATATAGTGACCCTTGGGGGCTCTAGAGACAAGACCTTTCCCCATGTAATAGGACTGAAGCCTCACATTCATTTGTGTCCCAACTCTGGAGCACATCACTCCTCTCAAGTGGCTTTTCACTACCCACACTGGTCTCCTCATCCTCTTCTTTCTACAACAGAAAGAAAAGCTCCCAGCATGGTGAGTTGGTGGAACCCTAGACCCCAAACCTAGCAGATACAATGGTGTAATTGTAGAGTATCCTACTGGTGCCTTCAAAGCAATCAATTTCTCAAAGAGTAAGATACTTTCTGTGCTGCTAAGAATGTACAGAGGCATGGAGTCTAAGGAAAAGGACAGGTGAATTTCATATTTATATTCATCCTGACTAGTATTAGAAAAGTACAGTGTGCTGCCCACTGAGTGACCCTAAGATTACCAGTGACTGACCATCTAAATTATGTCTCTCCTGGAAAAGGAGGTATCTGACAGTGTCTGAACCTGCCCTGTTCCCAAATTTGCATGCTCAGAATGAGGAAGATTAACATGGTTGAGAAATCCGAAGCTGCTTGACCTGAAATACCAAAGGAAATGACACAAAGGAGGCGAGAAGAAATGTATATATTCAGGATCTCAGCATCTGAAACAAAAGATTCTTGAGCTTCCTGCTCACATTCACTTCCTCAAGGACCACTGGTAAGTCCTTCCAGCTACTGCGGCTTAATGACTTGTGTTGCTTTCGAGAACCGTAACAATGTTGTATTTTATATTAAGGATAAAAGTGATGGTATGATGCTCATTGTGACAAGGAACAGTTGTTAAACCTCTGGTATCATTTACCTAATTGAATCAATTGGAAGCAAACACATCCTTACAGAGTGTCTGATGCCTTGACAGAAGTCAGACATGTCTGTTGAGAGCTTCTTGGACCTGATGCACAGAGATCTTCCTCTTGGCATTTGTTACAAATGTTTTGTACTTTTCTAACTGTGTGGCCAGCCATGAAACAAAGAGAAAGATGTTCCATTATATCTTCTAGAAAAGTATTTTAAAAATAATGCTTGCATGAACATCTCATTGTGAGAGTCTTGAGAAGTAACACTAACAAAAACCGTAATTGTCATAATCCAGGAGTGCAGATGTGTCATTTTTGTGAGAAATGTCAGTGCGTACTGATGCTCCATCAGTAAAGTTCTATTGACAGGAACCTTATGTTTTCTAGGAATTTCAGATCACACAGGTGTCACTATGAGTTCACTCAGTGAAGCAAACACCAAGTTCGCACTTGACCTGTTTCACCAGTTAAGAAAATCAAAGGACAATGTTCTATACTCCCCTCACAGCATCTCAGCAGCATTAGCCATGGTCCTCTTAGGGGCCAGAGGAAACACTGCACAAGAAATTGAGAAGGTGAGTGTCAGAACCTGTCATGACTTTTCTGCTGGCTGATGTGTGCACAGATGTGAGGATCTGGTGGCCTGAGGGGTGGAACAGGACACTGACCAAGCGATGCTATGACTGCGAGATCTCAGTGCTGTGGGACAGATGAAGGAATCCCTTAAACTTTGCCACGCTCTTCTTTGTGCCCTGACATGATTTAAAAAGTGAGCCAACCTTCTACAACTGCACAACAGAGAGAGAGAGGAGTTGGGCCCTGAGGACTACTGAGGGAAGGGCTGTTTGGACTTAACCCGAGGGAAAGACCACCAGAGGTTTCCTCAGCCACAACCCGGTAGAGAGGCTTTCTTTGAAGGGTCTGTTGAAAACCTACCCTGCTGAGGTTTTTCTAGTGGTACCCTTGTATTTTAAGTTTGAGGATGTTTTCTGTGTATTTAATTGTTGTTTGTTTCATTTATTTTTAGACTTTTATTCTGAACCACTGTCCCTATTGTTTTTGTCCTGAATGTCCCTGCCCCATTCATGGGGGTTAGATGATCCATTCACATTGACCTACATTTCTTGCTCTTTAATGTTTTGTGGTGATGTGCACGTGTTCATGTTTAGTCATGGTATATCTAACATGTTAAAGTGCTCAGGGTGGACATCTCCTTGTGGTGCTCTGGCTTACTCTCCCAGTTGCTTGGATTACAAACGTGCTCCCACACAATCCACTTCCCTGGTTTTTTCTCTCCTGATTTAGACACGTCTTTTGAGTAAGATTTTCACATCCCAGTTCCTGTCTCTTCTAGGTTCTTCACTTCAATAAAATCACAGAGAAGGCAGCAGAAAAAACTCAAAGCAACCCTGTGAGTACCTGAGCACTTTCCCTACAGGACAGACTCACATATCTGAGAGGACCACAGCTAAAGCCTGGGGTTGTCACATAAACTGAGCAAAGGAAAGTGTCATGGCAAACCCTAACCGTGCGATAAGAATGCAGACAGTGCCTCACACTCCAGTCACACAACCAACATTCTCACATTTATGTTTCCATCAGAGAAAGTCAACATTTTGTTAAAGACAGTGAGTCTGAAGCTTAATAGATGGGGTTCAAATTCCGGTTCTGCTCCTTACAAATAGGGAAGGTCAGCAAGACACAAATATTCTGATTCAGAATGGCCTCATACCAGTAATAGGGAGTAAAAATGAATCTAAATGCCAGGCATGGTGGATCACACTTCTAATCCCAGCACTCTGGATGCAGAGACAGGAGGATTGCTTTTGAGTTTGAGACTTGCCTGGTCTACATAGTGAGCTCAGGACCAACTTGAACTACAAAGCGTGACCTTTCCTAAAAAATAAAAGAAGAAAGAAAGAAAAAGAAAAACAATCTAAATGAATTCCAGCTAACATTTACCAGCATTGTGTGGGTGTCATAAATTGGAAATAATAGTAAACTTCAGTTAGCATAAAAAGACAATAAGCATAAGCACAGCAATATTACTAAAATGACTCTAGAAAATAAAGATATAAGCATAATGAGCTATATTTCAGAAAGTGCTTTGTAACAGATATATCTGTTTATACATGTACCATACAACTTAGTTATGAACCTAGCAAAAAGCTTTTTGCAAGTAACATCCAGTGTCAAATAGGTCTCAAACTTGGCCCTTCTAATTTAGTCACCCTGGAGGGATATTATTCTTCCAGGTTTCTTCTTTCCTCTTTTTTAGTTTATCTTTACTGGTACATTGTATATAGACATCATGATCACACACTCAATATTGGGAAGTTTTAGCAATATATGACACAACTTATATCTAACACTTAGGTCACATATGTACAGTCCTTAGTGGGTAATAGGCACCCACCACTCTTGCAGGAAAGGGAAGGGCATGGAACAAAATGCAAGCATCTTACATGACAGTAAATGTTACCCAGAAGCGGTTGGAGAAGGCTTCATATTTAGCTGTTTTTAAAAAATATAAACTTCAACATAACTGTATCTTACATGGGTGTTAAAAATGAAATAAACTATTGTCTAAGCAACATAAAATTCAGCCTGCAAGATAATACCTAACTGTTCAAATCAATGAAAACACAACACACTGAAAATTTACTTTAGACAGAAAACGGATAGAATTTTACAGCAAGTAGAAAGAATTTCCTGGTTTAATGAGCAGTAAGGTGAATTTCACAAGGTTATATGACATCAAATATCACAGCTTTTATGGAGTAAGCAAGAGGTAATATTGGAGATTAGCAACAAATAGGTAATGATCAAACACACTTCACAGAGTGTGAGAAATACTGAGCAAATACTAATGCAGTGAGTACTCTCTTTAATCCTGAAGGCTGGAAATTCACAAAGTGTGCATCACCAGTTTCAAAAGCTTCTGAAAGAATGGAATAAAACCACTGATGCATATGAGCTGACCAGTGCCAACAAGGTCTACAAAGAAAAGAGTTTCCAGTTTCTTCAGGTACAATTCACCTGCCATCCACACCAGTCCCCTTGGTCCTTAGTCAATCACATGATCCCAGCTGGCTCACACGGACAGCTTTTCCACAGAAAGTGCCAGGTCCAACAATACCTTATGAGGCTATTCCAAGATCTGCAGACACAGGTTGAAGATGTGACATTACTGATTATATAATGAGAAAGGAGGATGTGGGGCACCAGAGTCAGTTGCAAAATGTCACAATGAACCTGCACTGAGTCAGTCAGAGAGACCGTGTTTTAGGGGAAAAGTATGGGTACCAGGATAATTCTGGAATGGTAGACTTGGAAGAGGAAACTGCACAGAAAGTGCTGACGTATACCTAAGTCCCAGGATGAATAAATGAACAAAATTGAATTTACTGGTGAAAAATCTCAGATGCAATCGATCTCCTTCAGCGCAACAAGCGTTAGCATGTGCACATCAAAGCGTCTTTCCCCTGCTGCACTTTGGCAGGAGAATTTCACCTTCAGAGATCAGCACACCACCCCTTGCACCCCTTCGTATAGGGCATCCTTACAAAACATGCAACTGATATGGATTTGTGGAGGGTATGAATTTATCCTGCTGCAATTGTTATTAAATTTAATAAGCTTAATTGTTTTTATATCTCACAGCAATACTTGGATGACATTAAGAAATTTTACCTGACTGATGTGGAATCTGTAGACTTCATGCATGCTGCAGAAGAAAGTCGGAAGAAGATTAACTCCTGGGTGGAAAAGCAAACACATGGTAGATAATGGGGGCACCCATCATACAATCTCCTAAAAACCTGGGACGGGGGCTGTGTGATGCAGCACGTGTGGTGTGAGGGGGACGTTAGGACAGGTTTGAAGAGGATGGAGGGGCCTCTAGATGCTGAGATGATGCACATAAGTGTGCAAAGTGCACAGGAGAGTGGGAAGGGAACACCAGAAAGCTAGTGTATGAAAACACAGCTGAGGAATATTTTAAGCATGGTCCTGGGTCAAAATGTGCTTGTGGGTTCCACTCTCCACTCAGTCCCTTTTTGGCATCCCATCCTTTAATGTAAATTATAGCCAGCTTTATGCAGAGACCTGCGTAAGTCAGTTTCCATCACTGTGACAAATGATCTGGCGTGAACAACTTAGAGGGAAGAATGACTTGTTTGGCTCACAGTTTCAGACATTTCAGTGCAGGGTTACCTAATTCTCTTGTTTTTCAGTGTATAGCGAGGGAGAAATACAGCAAAGGAAAAGTGCTGACCTCACTGCATGTAGGATGCAGAAAGAATGAGAGAGCCAGAGAGTAAGGCTTAGGAACCAGTACGGCTGGCATTTCTACCATTCACTCTCTTCATGTAGGCCCCATAAGTTGTAACCACCACCTCCAAATAATTCCATTCAACTATGGTTAAATTATGATCTCATCAGTAGATTAACCCACTGAGGAATAAAGAGTCTTAGTAGTCAGGCATTTCCCAAAGCTCACGTGGATACAAGCCTTCCACATTGTAAGACACTTGATGCAACATATCAGGATTCCAACCATACAAGGACCTTTAAGATCATTAGACAGGTTCCTTTTACTAATGGCGAAATAAACAGCCCTCACACAAACCAAAAGTCAGGCCAGGTAAACTGGAACTACCTGGACCACACCTTCCTTCATACCCCCTTCAGGTGTTACCAAAAATGTCTTCTTTGTCCATAGCAGAGAGCTTAACGATACTTCCTGTGTGGTCACCTATATTATTAGTTACTTCTTATACAGGCCAAAATTTATGGCAGGCAGTTCCACATGAGAACACATAAGAAGGTACTCCAAGGAGTAATGTCTATCAGCACAATCTACACATTTGTTTTAGGTTTCGTGCTACTAGTCCAAGGGAATTATCAGACACTATTTCCTTTCAGTTATGCATTGGAATAAAGAGATAAAGTGGAAAGGGGAGAATGAGGAAGATAAGTCGAAAGAGTAAGTGAAATCCGTTTGCCAGAACTCAGTGAAATCACTCTAATCACTCAGAGACAAAGAGCCTAAACTCTTTCCAAACTCAAGCATTGGCAACTTGATCAATCAGAGGGAATTCTGAGGCTGACACAATAGAAAAGGCTGTAATTAGGGACATAATTAATTAATTGATTAAAAATTATCAGCCACAGTGTATCTCCCAGAAAAGCAAACTGTACCTTGCTTGACAGATTTTTAATTTTTTGTTTTGTAGAAAAGATCAAGGACTTGTTTCCTAATGGAACTCTTGGCAGTGATACCAAACTGGTTCTGGTGAATGCAGTCTATTTCAAAGGATTCTGGGACTTGAAATTTGAGGAGGCAAATACTGTAGAAAAAAAATTTTGGCTGAACAAGGTATTGACTATATTTTATTTCTTTGTGCTCACTTTGGCAGCATATATATTTTATTTTTTAATTAAGCATAGCTTTAGGTAAAAAGTTACAATTAAACCTATGTAATAGGTATACCACTTTCAGTAAAAAATAAAATGTATGATGAGTGTTGCTTTACTATTTTACTCTTAAAACTTAGTTAGGAATCATGAAGAAACTTGTATCAATTCTAATTTGGTGTTTGATTGATGTTTCCTTTATTTCAGGATACCAGTAAACCTGTGCAGATGATGCAACAAACCAACGACCTAAAGTTTGCCTCCTTGGAAGATGTCCAGGCCAAAATAGTGGAAATTCCTTACAGAAAAAAAGCTCTGAGCATGTTCGTGTTGCTGCCAAATGAAGTAGATGGCCTGCCGCAGGTAGGATGCACACTTGCACTTCCTTTTTGGTTGGTTTGTTGGTTTGATTTGTTTTAAGTCGACAAAGCAAAAGGTCATAAACCTATGTGTCTCAAGTAATGAAAATTCCACATAAGGAATGGGATTTATCTTTCCATTGCAAGTGTTTTAATGTAGAATCTGGCCTATCCTGTCAGTCACATACATTAAGAAATAACAGCGTCTTCTACACACTAAATTTCAATTTGATACTATTGAAAGGCAAAAGTGTTTATTGGTGGAGAGAAAGAGCAATGTCAGAATGTTTACAAATATAGCAGAAGAAACTCAAAAATTGAGCTGACCACCATAACACAGTGTACAATTAAAATTGAGTATCAGAAAATAAAATACATTGAAAAGACACATCTAATTGGTTGATAGCATAAAGAGCACTGAAGTACATAGTTGACTGTGTAAATACAAGGTATAATAATGATTTAGTTTAAATGTAGGCATAGAGATAGGACATTTACCATCAAACAAACATATAAGCTGATCTGTTATTTCTACTCTCTAGAATAGTATATCATAAATTGAATCAAATGTTTACTAAATTTGTTGTTAGAATAATTATGTCCACGTATTCCATTCATGGTTAACACAGGGTACACAACTTCAGTTTTTCATGTTGGTTTTCCTTTTTCCATTATACTTAGCTTGAAGGTAAACTCACCGCTCAGAAATTAATGGAGTGGACAAGCTCACAGACTATGTATGAGACAAGTGTGAATTTACAGCTACCTAGGTTCAAAGTGGAAGAGAGCTTCGACCTCAAGGCCATATTGCAAGAAATGGGGATGGTAAAAGCCTTCAGTCAACAAGATGCTGACCTTTCTGGCATGACGGGAGACAAGGGTTTAATGGTATCTAAAGTCAAGCACAAGTCTTTCATGGAGGTTAATGAAGAAGGGACAGAAGCTGCAGCAGCTACTGATGTTACAGTTGTTGAAACTTCATCCCCAATACATCAGGGCTTTCACTGTAATCATCCTTTCCTATTTTTCATCAGACAAAATGAAAACAATGTCATCCTTTTCTTTGGCAGAATCTCTGCCCCTTAAAGGTCATTTCCTGTCACATTTTGGGGGAAAGTTCACAGGCTGTTCCAACCAATTGATGATTGCAAACAATTGTTTCTCTTGGCTGTAGTTTGATCAGGGTTATAGAGTTAAACAAGACTTGCTGGCCGGGCGTGGTGGCTCACGCCTGTAATCCCAGCACTTGGGAGGCAGAGACAGGAGGATTTCTGAGTTTGAGGCTTGCCTGGGCTACATAGTGAGCTCAGGGCCAGTCTGAACTACCAAGCGAGACCTGTCTCAAAAAAAAAAAAAAAAAAAAACAAGATGCTGTTTTTCTTTCTACAGACTATATAAATCCACCATTTCTCCTGTTAAAATACTCATGAGAATTAAGTATTCCGAGTGAAAATAAAAGAATATTTCAATGGCTGGTAGTCTAAATTTGACATATGATTTTAAATTGGTAAAAACAAATCATATTTTTTTCAAATGTAATAAGCTCATCTCCTGCCTTGTTTTTAACTACAGTGATAACTGGGAGCCCTCTTGCGCTTTTAAAAACTGTGATTCTGTCCTATATGTTATCAAAATGACGTGAACTATTCAAATAAATTGTCCAATTGACTTTTTCAATTTGACAAAATGCAAGAATCCAATCACACAGAGGAAAATAAGTTGGAATGTATTCACCAAGGAGTAGTGAGACAGTACCATAGAGACATTCAGAACCTACCTGCTGCTCCAGACAATTGAATGAAATCAAGGTGTGTAGGCCCACGTCCAGGCTGAAACTCCTAGGAAATTGCTGGGTGCAGGTGGAGAGTCAGTGCTCCGCTGAAACCAAGAATATTGCTTCTTAGAAAAGGAAGAGAACTAGAGAATCCTTTCCCAGAGTGCTCTGCTGCCTGGTGGAGGAGAGGAAGCACCACGTGGTGTGACTGAGTGGCAGAGTCTGTGGAATCTCACGATACAGAGTCCAGTATGGAGCAGACAAGCACATTGAAGAAATGAAAACTGGGGGTCTACATAGGGAGGTGCTGGTGAAGGCTTCATGGACACTTTACAGTTTATTCTTGTGATGTGGTAAACGGAGCCTTCTTAAGAAGGGTTCCATTCTCTGAAGCAACTGCATGGGAGATCAGAAGCTCCTGAGTTTTCATCTTCCCAAATCCTAGCAGCTCTTCTGTTCACCTGCCTAGAGAGAGGTCATGCATGTGAGGAATCAGTAGAGTGTCACCGGACATAGGGACCAACACAAACTAATTAACCCTGCTCTGAGTCTATTCAATAAGCACATTTCTAGACCTTTGTCTGGGAGAAAACCAAGGAAATGGAATGACTAGCACATATTATACTTTCTGATGCCTGATGAATCTTTTCCACTAAGCACTTCCTGTACACAGTAACAGGAACATCCGTGGCAAACTGAAGTAATGAAATGTTCTCCTTGATTTGCATGGACACAATGCTTAGAACATACCATTGACCAAGAAGTAAAATTTGGGAAATTCGGTGGCATCTCCTTTACTAACCTGTAACAGCATTAGTAGTGGAGGGATGGCTCATGAAAGCCCAGTGTCCTACTGATTCAACTCACCTGGGGAGATTATGTTTTCACATGAGAATTCTTCATCTCTTCATGTTTTCTACTTCTTTTCCTTCTGTCTTCAGACAAACTCTTTAGTCCAGGTCTCTCCATTTGTCTGTCACTATTTGAGGAATGTATTCACTAGCTCATCCAGTAAACACCTGCCGGGAAGGAACAGATTCTCTTCGACTCTTTTCCTTTCCCCCCATACACACCACTAGAGTTCAGTGCTTGAGGGAGCAGGTGTCTCTGAGACACACATTTAAACCTGTTTATTTTATGATTAAAACCCCTTCAGGGGTGACAGGTTCATGAACATAAAAGAATATGTCAATACTGGCCTGTTAAATCTGAGATGAGATTCTGTTAATCAAATCGTCTAAATGACTCAAACAAAACTACTTCGCTTCGACTCCCTTGATCCCTTTGATTACAGTGACAGCTGGTGTGAGGCCCGGGTCCTAGGGAACAACATTCCCTCAGGACAGGACATGATCTTAAATCCAACCAAGAGCTTTATTACCCAGCTGGGGTCCATTCGCCCTGGGACAAGCCCAGGAGAAAGGGCCATGAGCTCAGATAAGGCACGCTACTTAAAGGCAAAATTTGTTACTCTCCATTACCAGGAGGTTTCTATGCAGAAGCGAGTCTTTACAGAAGCCAGTAGCAACAGTCAGCGCATTCTATTACTAAGGCGCCAGTGTTCTAAAAGCTTTGTTTCTAAGTTGTTACTTATGAACACTTATTCAATCTGCGGCTGTGCTCATAGGGTGGGTGCAGAGTGCCTACGGAGACAGTACCAGGTTCACAGGGAGGTTGCAGGATACAAAATGGGAGTTTTTAACAGAATGGCTGTTTTCATTTCAAGTTGGGCCTCACACTTCTAAATTTTTTGATTCTATAAAATAGATTATCAGTAAAGTAATAACCTATTCAAATTATTTTCTTGCTGTACCTTTTTTTTTTTAACCAGGCTTATACAAGTAGCCAACTGAACATGGTAAAAGTAGAAATATTTCAGCCAAGAATGAGGAAGGTGATGGATTTGAGGCATTCAGCACCCACCTGACATTCAGCACCCACCTGACATTCCAGGAGCCTGAGCCAAGGAACAGACATGCAGACCTACTGTGAGGCCAGCAATTCCCTAGGACAGTGCTGGAGTGCAGATGGGGAGAGCCTGTGACCTGGTGAATCCAGAAACACTGGCTTTTGCAATATAGAAGCTGTGTTGAGATTCCTGCTGGGAGGTGGGTGCTGCAGCTGAGAACAAAACAGCTGGGTCTCACTGTGTGGTTCCCCTGGCTTCTCCCAGAACACGTCCTTGAGGTGGGTGCTTTACTCCAGGACTAAGCCATCTGCATGATACTACGGCAGAAAGCTCAGGTGGGTAGAGAGTGGCCAGCAGTTAGAAAGGGACTAAACCCAACATAATCAGAGAGGAGCCAAATCATGCTAATGTTTGAGATCTGAGTGAAAAACAACTTGACCCAGGGGCCGGAGATTTGGCTCAGTGGTTCCAGCGCCTGCCTTGCAAGCGCAAGGTCCCTGGTTCAATCCCCAGTAACCACGTACAACAAAACTGGGTGTGGTGGCCTCGCCCACTTGCCATCAGTACCTCATACTACAGATGCTAGGCTTGGTGGCTCAAGCCCATAATCCCAGCCCTCGGAAGGCAGGGGCAGGAGGATTGCTAAGTTCAAAGCTTGCCTGGGCTGCATAGTGAGCTCAGGACCAGTCTGAACTACAAAGTGAAACCCTGTCTCAAAAAAAAAAAAAAAAGTAGGCCCAAAACGAAGATACGATGACTGAGTCCACAAGTGCCTCCAGAGAGAACAGCCCATGGTGTGACTCAGGTCTAAACATTATGACATTTTAGGAATGACCCAGTGAACACTAGCAGCTAGATGACCAGAACACTCTACTCCCACTTCTGTCCTATCCTTAAATGCTGTTGCTCTTCTCCATGGTGCAGACCTTGCCACACACCCTGTTCCTCATTAAATCGGTATCAAGTAAATAATGGTACCGAGCATCCATGTGAGCT
>PVIC010004962.1:37414-60025 GCA_004025085.1 Thryonomys swinderianus | reverse complement strand
AAGGAATAAATATAATACAGAAAGAAAATAAAAGAGGGCCGGAGGGATAGCTCAGTGGTTCCAGCGCCTGCCTCGCAAGCGCAAGGACCTGAGTTCGATCCCCGGTTACCACATATAATGCTGGGTGCTGTGGCCCACGCCTGTAATCCCAGCAGTTGGAGGCAGAGACAGGAGGATTGCTGAGTTCGCGGTGGCTTGCCTGGGCACCATAGTGAGCTCAGGGCGAGCCTGAACTACAAAGCGAGACCCTGTCTCCAAAAAGCAAAAACAAAAAACAAACAAAAAAAAGAAAATAAAAGAGCATGTATAAAGGGGGGAGGAGGGGGAGTGGGTAGGGATATGGGTAAAAATGAGAATTAACTTGTGGCATATACTGGTACAAATTTCCCAATGTTATATGTGATTTTGAGATGTATATAAATTGTACCAATAAAGAATTCCATTAAAAAATATCTATGATGCATATGCCTCAGCTGGGAAAGCACGTATGAAAAAAATTACCCATTGGAAAATATGAAATTCAACTCTAGATTTCCTTTTTCAGAGTTTGGGCCTATGGCTTTTTGTTAATATTTTATTGTGATGAATTTCAGTAATGAGCACAGTAATATAATGAACCCCACATACTCATCAGCCAGGTTTCATACTTATGAAGTCTGGACCAACCTTATCTTCTCATTTCCTGCCCTCATGTATTTAAGGATAAGATTAAACTAAACATAAAAAGTGAGTTTTTAATGCATTCAAAAATAGTGGCAAAATCTGAAAATATGAATTAAAATAAATTAAAAGCTATGTGTTTCTTCCGTTTTACTCTTTTCAAATTAAATCAGTTTTAATTCATGGCCTGAATGAATTAATAAAAACAGGAAGGAAGTAATCCATCATTTGTACTATTCATTTTGAACAAGAGAGCTAGCCTGGGGCTCCTAGATCTACTGACTATTGAGGAAAAGACAAGAAAAATAAAAGCATGGTGTGAGTTTGAGTTTTGGCTGGGAAGACCAATATATAATCAATTACTTTTCCATTGAGAGTACCCATCATTTGATGCCTGTCAATGGCATGGTAAATCCTTTCTTTCCAATTTCTTGAGCAATCTTGTTTATAAAAGCATCTTCTGAACATGCCTTCAGTGTTAATCCATTTGTGCCTTGTGATTTTATTCACTTCCTTTTCTCTATTTAGAGTAACCTTATTACACGCATCAACATTTGTTTTCCAAGCAAACCTCAGCAAGCAGGCTACCTCAGTTTGTCATCAGGTCCTAAAATTCCCCCTCTTATAAAACTTAGATACATTTCTTTAGGGTTCCTCCTGTGTGCTCCCACGACACTTGGTGACTCATATGACTCTTTTGAGTCAGTGCTAATCTAATGAGTATAAAACTGTATGATAATATGGTATGAAGTTTTGCCTTTTTCCTCTCTTAAAGTATGCATTCATCTTCCCTAATGATTATCATTATAAAACCAGTAATTACCTAGAAATTTAACACTTATTTTTATGTTTGTCTACAGATCTGAACACTGTATTTCTTGGAGCCTGAAGTCTTTTACTAATATATTTTTACAATATCTGGAATATAGCTAGTTTAAAGGCACTTCATTAAAAAATAGGAAAATATGGGCCGGAGGGTTAGCTCAGTGGTTCCGGCGCCTGCCTCGCAAGCGTAAGGACTGAGTTCGATCCCCGGTTACCACATATAATGCTGGGCGTGGTGGCTCACGCCTGTAATCCCAGCACTCGGGAGGCAGAGACGGGAGGATTGCTGAGTTCGCGGCGGCTGGCCTGGGCACCATAGTGAGCTCAGGGCCAGCCTGAACTACAAAGCGAGACCCTGTCTCCAAAAAAGAAAAAAAAAATAGGAAAATAATTCAAGGGACATTGGTTTTCACATGTACATGGAATTCATTTTAATTTAGAAAGTGTGCTACTAGTTTTCAATAATGGCATGTTGTTCTCTCCCACAATATATAAAGTTAGACATACTGTATTACATATTGTAAGTACACATTCATATCATTGGCCTGTAAAGATAAGTATTTTTGACTTATTCATTAATTTGGGGAGGGACATATGTATTTATTTATATATGTTTTCCTTTCAATAAAATTATCCACACAAAATGAAATATCCATATTTGATGATGCAAGTTTATGCAAGCCTGTGACAGTACTAAATTCAAGGCAGAAGGAATGAAAGTTCAAATTTCACCTGGGCAACTTAGTAAGATATCACCTCAAAATAAAAAAAAAATAATTAAAAAGTTCTAGCACATAGCTCAGAGCAAAGTCACTGAATTCAATCTCTATATCACACACACACAAATGTATTCTAAGCAACTGAGATTAAATGCTTCAGTTCTTGCCAGCACAACCAAATTTCAATAAAATGAAGCTTTTTGTAAATAGATATGAAAATTTAAAACATATTTTAATTGGCAAGAAACATAATGAAACAAATCAATGTTCTCCTCAACTTAAAACTATTTTTCCCCAAAACATTCTCATAATATAAATATCCCAGGGATTGAACTAAGGCCCTTACAGGTAGACATGGTACTACTTGAGCTAAATTCTTGGCCCCCAAAGGCCTTGTCTTTTCTGTCTTTCTTTTGGTACTGGGAATCAAACTCAGAAACTTCTGTTTGTGAAGAAGATAGCAGAACCACTGAACCATTGCGACTAAATTGCAAACCTCAGTGCCAAATTCGTATTGCATCATTTGTTAATATAGAAAGCATGATATAATTTCTATCAAAGTAACTTTAACAAACCAATATGTAAAGAGTACTCAACATTTTCTCAGTTCTGGCCTCCTTCACCAAGCTCTACTAGATAGATGCAGAGAATTTTCAGATTTCTTGGTCCTTTTTCTTTAAAACTGTGCTAGAGGTGGAGAGATGTCTCATCATTAATTCATTACCTTTAGTAAATATGTAGCAGTTATAATTACAATTGTGTTAAGTATTTTGTCATAAGTATAAAAATATGTTAACAGAAATAAAAACAGATTGCAGAGCAGATCAGCAAAGTTAGCTTTAAGTACATAATTTTTGACAAGACCCTACAGAGAGGATTAACTTTGAAGAAAACTTTATCCTTCTATTTTTCAAGGTGATAAAATCACACCTTCAGCAAAAATTTCTAAATGTACATTCTGGTGCCTTATTTCTTTTATTCCTCCAGAAAGTTAGAAATCCCTAACACAGTACTGTTCAATATACTCCATACTTTGGTGAACAAGTTTATTTAGACATGTAGTAGCTTAACCTAAGTTAGCTCTTACTTTTACATTGACTACTATTTACAAAATAGTAGCTAGGAGGCCACGTTCAGTGAAAAGCAAGCGACTGGGAAAAAGAAACTGGTAGTGTGTGCCTAATGGTAATGAGTGAAGTGACAAGAGCAGAACGAAGTTCTCTCCTGAGCAGTGGTGATGCGGGGCAGGTTCACTCATGAATTTGAACATTCAAAGTGAATTTTGAAAGACTTCTCAAGACATGTTACTAAAACGTATTCACAAATATTTGCCATGTTACTCTTACAATTAAAAACATTGCTTTACTCTTCATCACAGATACTGAAAACTTATAATTTCATGAAAGCTAGGACCATGGCAGGCTTGACCTTTATCATTGACCCTTTTACCACCACTGCCTCTGATAATCCAAACAGAATGTGCTGGATAAATAAATTACCCTAGGAATCATAAATCTTTAATGTTTCTCAAGAATACCTACCAAATTCTATACCCAGAAAATATATTAACAAATATCTTTAACTCCTCTGTATGAAAACATTGAAGGTGTCTAGCTGCTTTCAAAATTCAAATTATTTTTATGGAGTATTTTCATTTCTGGGAGCAAAAGGTTGGCAAAAACACAGAAAGTGTTCTTTGCTTCAGAGTTTAGGATCTGTTGTTTATATACACAAAATTAATAACTGAAAAAGTAAATATGCTACTCCACACTGATGAGATTTGTATTTATGTGTTATGTATGCAATATGTATGATATGATCCTGACATTTCATATATATATGTATATATATGTATGTATATATATATATATATGTATATATATATATATATATATATGTTGAGGAAAACATCCTACATTAAAAAAATCATAACATAAAGTTCTTCTAGAATGTGAAACCTATATGGGTAAAACTTAAAATATATTTTTCCTTCTAAGTATCCTGAATCAGGTACAGTAACTTGTGTATATGAGCACTTAATAATTATTAATTACAAAGACTATGAAACAGAACCTGAAGATAGACTCAGGATCTGAAGATAAGTAGAAAAGGATTTAGGAAATGAAGGATCTATAGAAAATGAGGCATAGAATTTCACTGAAAATTTGCACAAAGCCACATGAAATAGTATGAGGCATTATGGAGCCTAGTACTTTCATGCATGTAGGAATAAAGTCAAATTCCAAGTCACCATGAATGAAATGTGGAGAGTGGAAGGCTTGATAGGAGCATGTGCTCCATTGTCTGAGTACTCAGTGCCTTCTTGTCTACATTTAGGAATGTACTATTCTTGTATCACTGAAAAAAAACATGATGGGTTTAAACATAATTACAGTTAGTTTGTGTAGAAGCAGTCCTTTTGAAATGCAGTATGTGGGCTGTAGCACAATTGTGGTTAGTGAATAAGCAGGGGTCCAAGTACATAGACTGTCCCAGTTGCACAGGCAGAAGACAGCGCTAAGGAATCAGCTGTAAAAGGCTGAGGGAGGGCTTTAGTTTGACTATACTCAGAAACCACAGCATGTCAACATATTGTCTTACAAAAGGAACTGTGGAGATATGATTAATGATCATGAAGTGAAACTTTATCCTGAGGTGTTTGGGTGAGCACCACCTGTTTTGATAAAATGAAGATAGGAGGGTCAGTTAAAAGATAAGCAAATCCTAACACTGGTTATTTTGAGGTTGGAGGATGAGAATATCAGTATGGATTTAGGTGACCTGTAGACTCTAGAAGTAGGATTGGTGTAGACAGGGAGGGTGACAAGTATCTGAGGAAAATTTCAGGGAATATTAAGACAAGATGTGCAAAGACTGGATAAGGCAGATGAGAAGCCAGAGTATCTCAAATGACTCCTGGGCAAGAGAGCAGAATCAACTTTTTAACCGAGGTTTGGAGGAAACAAAAAGGGCCAGAGTCAGAGCTGTGTAACTGTAAGTTCCTTTTTGGAGTTAGTAAGAAACTGCCTTTTAGACACTTAAAAGTAAATATCAAGAATGCCACTGAGATTACAGACACTGTATTTCTGAATCTTAAAGAGGGAATTCAGATACTATAGAAGATGAAAAATAATCATTCGTTTCAGTGACAGGGAAGCCCATGGGTTCCAAGGCAGAAACTGTGTAGAATGAGATGTGGGACAGAAATCAGATGATGACTGGGTTAAAAAAAAAAAAAAAGGCTTAAACTAGAGGAACCAGAGATAGCTGGTGTAAATACTATTTTAAAGTAGTAAGTAGAACACAGAATCTTAGAAAGTTATAAAGCTAAGGGAACTTAAAAGAATTTCAAACATGTTTTTAAACATCAGTCTTCTGCAGGTGGATATTGAGTTCTCCCACAATTCTGAAAGTGGATGTCTTTCCACCAGGGGATGTTTCAAGACACTCTGCCAAAGTCAGATACACATTTGAGGTTGCTTCTACCTTCATTACTCTCATCATCCACATTTATGTTTTTACAGTGATAAAAACAGCCTAGTACTGCTGTATCTTGGTAAGTAACTCCAAATCAGGGATCGGATCCATTCTACTTTGCTTTTGTTACCCAGGAGTGCTTTCCTTACACTAGGACTCTTATGAATTTCAGGATATTTTTCTCTAGATTTTTGAGGAATGTTGTTTGTAGTGTGATTTGAATTACATTAAACCTATCTATATAGGTAAAGAAAATGTAGTAGTATATATAATGGAGTACTACTCTCTATATAGTGGAGTACCATAAAGAAGAATATGAGGCATTCATAGATAAATGGATGCAAATTGAATCTATAATATTAAGTGAAATAAATCAGACACACAAGCTTAAAATTGTAAGGTTTCTCTTATATGAGAGACTCAAAATATAAATAAAAAGCAAAAACACAAAACATAAAAGGAAGTAGGAAGTCTTTTTAAAATGAGAAGGAGAACATCATGGAGAAATGGGGGAAGGAAAAAAAAAACAATGGAACAGGAATTAAAAAGTGAATTGCAAACATAGTACCAAATGGGCAAAACTGAAGGCCTTCACTCTAAAATCAGGAACATTCAAAGATTTCACTGTTACCACTATTGTTCGGTATAGTTCTGGAGACATTACTCAGAGCATTTAGACAAGAGAAAGAAAATGAATAGTGATAAGAGAGGAAGAAGTTAAATTATCATTATTTGCAGATGAAATGACATTCTACATAGTAGATCACAAAAACTCCACCAAAAGACTTCTAGATTTGATAACCAAATTCAGTGATATATCTCTAGAGTAAGTCAACAGTCAAAAATCCATAGCCTTTATGTACAGGAATAAAAAAAAATTAACTGAGACAGGAATTAGAGAAAAAACACTTTCACGGTAACATCCAAATAAGTGAAATACCTAAAAATCAATCTATCAAAGGAAGTAAAAAACCTCTACATTTGAAATCTATAGTAACATGAGACATGAAATCAGAGGATAGATATAAGAAAATGGAGCGATAGCTCTTATTCTTAGATAGGATGTACTAAGGTAGTGAAAATGGCCATATTTCCAAAATCATTATACAGATTTAATGCAATTACAATCAAAATTCCAACAGTACATCTCACAGGATTAGAAAAATCCTAAAATTAATTTGGAACCAGAAGTAATCTCTAATAGCAAAGGCAATTCTGCACAACAAAGGGAAGGCAAGGGATGTCACAATCCCTGATGATTTTTTAAAATTTTAATTGAATTCTTTATTAGTACATTTTATAGACAGCTCACAATCACACTCAACTTTGGGGAACTTGTACCAGTATATAACACAAGTAAATTCTCATTTTTACCCATATCCCTACCCACCTACAAACCCCGCTCCCTACATATCATTTATTTCACTTGTTTGTGGACATGAGAACAAGAGTCAGATATTTCTTTATCTACATGCAATATGCGAGATCACTAAAGCAGACATATTGAAACAATAGATAGATTAGCTTGAGATTAGGTGTGAGAGCATGGTAAGGTCAAAAACACAATGCTAACACAAGGAAAAAGAAAAGTGCTTATTTGTGGTGACAAAATAGAAAGAAGATTATGTGAATAAGTACTGATATAGACAGCTAATGATATGATAATAAAAATGGTTGAAGAAGAGTACAGAACTCAGCCTTCATCATTAACACAGTAGTTGCAAAATCATTTGTAATCCTGGGGATGAAATGGGAAATATAGATGAAAGTTAAGAGAAATTATACATGACTCACTTCTTTATGCTAGGTTTTGTTCTTGGTATTTTCTGCAAAGAAAACAGAAAAATATGTACCAAAATGAACGTATAGGACTCTCCATTTATTTAAAATCTTCACTTCCTTTAACTACATATTATATAATTTAAGTGACATTTAACATTAACATTTATAAATTAATTTACTATGTATCTTTGTATTTTTGCCAAATCTATATCCTTACTGTTTGAAAAATAAGAAAAGGAAAAAAAAATACTGGTATATAATACATTTTAAAATATGCAAGCCAAGCAACATGTTCCATATTTATAGTCTGGCTACACTTGATTATATTGCATTCAGTTTCTTGGAAGAGAGCTAGGTAATTGATTATGTTATTGTTTAAATGAAATGCCTGTGAAAATAATAATTTAAAAACAAGTTTGAACCTCCCCTACAATGTTGTACATAAAAAGACAATTCAAGAAGAATCAATATAATTGAGCAAAAAGACAAATCTCAGTTGCCAGCAACTATATAAATAATACCCAAGGCAAGCTGCCTGCCATTATTAACTTACAGTTCTACTGACTCTGCTGCAGCCAATTATGCAAGCAGAGGTGCATAAACATGCTCACTGTGGCTTTTTTGTATTTCTTAAGGTCATATAGCTTAATATTTATTTCTATCAGAGTTGCATTCTTAAGGCAAATAGGTCTTGGACTAAGTACTGATGGCAATGCTGACCTTAAGAAGAGACCAATTCTACTTTAAAGGAAGGTGACACAAATAATGAGACAGAATACTAAGGAGTAGAAGGGAAGGATAAATTAGGAGTATGAAAAAGTCCTTCCATATCACTGCCCAACTGGTAGGAATTCTCAATGTCAAGGATGATCATGATGTACCAATCAAAACTACCAAGTTAAAAAAAAAGTTTACAAATGTGTTAAATCTAGAGTAAACAAAAATAAGAGATACAACAGGACCACAATGAGGAAACTTTCTGTGGATAGTACAATACATTCCTCGGACTGGATGCCCATTTCTTGGCACTGAGTTTGTAAGCACAGAGTCGTACCACTGTCCCTAAGCTAATGTATTTCAAATGCATTGAACTTGTGATCAAACTGTCTAAAATATTTCCTCTGAAATATAGCATGCTTAATAGTTGAAAATGTTAAGTAATGAAAAATGGATGTATTGTTCCTTAGGTCAAAATTTTGCATGCTCTTGGTTACAGCAATTACGTATGATACTGACTTACAGTACAAAGATAAAAAAAAGAATCAACATTTTCATGCAGTTGAGAATGGTGTGACAACAAAATCATAACCATTTTTCCTCCAAAAGACTTGGTAGAATTGGCTCAAAAGTAAAACTATTATGCATTCATTGAGGAGAAAAGCAGAGTTACTAAATACGAAGTTTACTGAATATATTATAGGGAATGATACAAAGATTACTGTAAACTTTAACTTGCAAGGTGGCTTATATTTTTTAAAATCATAATTCCCTGCGTCTAAGAAGTAAATTTTTGCTATAACTCAATTTACTGAACCTTTCTCATGGGGTTTTATATAGACAGCTAAGATAATGATCACACATAAATGTGATGTCACTATGTGCCAAGTATTTCATTAGAATCTAAAAGCTTCCATTAGGTCGATATATATTGCCTTAAAGAAGCAAAGCATATGGAGAAAATACCTGAAAAGTGGTGCCTTCTTTTTAGGCTGTTGTGGTGTCATATCAATGGCTGAAAGTTAAGGGAAATAATTACAAGTAAATAGTTCCTAAAGAAAATAACTTACTTGCTTAACTTCTTTTGACTGTGTTAGTCCCATTTTGTATTGCATATAAAATTAAAACAACCATATATTTTAATGAATTTATAATTTAGGAAGTGGGATTGCTTTACTAATTTTTGTTTCATAATCGTGTATTTCCAGTTAACTTTGGTGTGAGGTGACTTGCTTCCACTTTTCATATTTATCAGCATGTGTATCATCATTCATGAAGCTGCACTAATTCTCAGGAATCTAAGATACTCCCAATCTAAACACTTCAAAATCACCTGTAGCACCAAAGTAGGAGCTTCACAAAGCTCACTGGGAAGCCACTGAATCTCAGCCTACCAACCCTACACAACTGATGACAGCTGTGGTTGCTAAGACAATACTGACTATTTTTTCCTCAAATTGTCAACCTTCCAAAGTATCTTCTATTGGAAACCTCAAAGGTAGAACTGTTCAGAAAATGTGGGAAACAAGGTTTTTGGCTTTTTTCTTGCAATGCCAAAAAGTTCATAAAACAGATTATACTGGAGATATTTTCAGAGTAGACAACTAAGAATGTGTGAGTAATGAATGAATGTATGTAGAAGACAATCAGATAGTATGACCTCAGAAACTAAGGTGAGAGGTGTCAATATTTGATCTAAATCTTGAGAGCATAAATAGCCACTCAATTAGTGGATGCGAAATGAGGAAGTCTGGAGAATAAAGGTGGAAAAAAGCAGAGATTAAGCACAGGGGCAGGAGGGGGAGTCCACTAAAAGTACAAAGAACTATGAGTTGAGGATAACTGTAGCACAGGGCCCATGAGGAAGAGAGAGAGGACTATGGACAATGAAGCACAACAGTTTAAAGCCAACAGTGCAGCTTTGGTGGAAGAAGAAAGTAAGTAAAATGTGTCTTTGAAGCCGCTGATGCCTAATTAGGCCAGGAGTGAAGAACAGTGACTCAGAATGCAAGAGATTACAAACAGGGAAGGTCACATGAGGAATGATGAAAAATGATTTAAATCTTGATAGCTACACTAAAACTATGTAATTTTATTCAGAAAGAGTTAAAAATTGAACATATTAGCAGTTTTAATTAATAAGAAAGTTAATAGAGGGCATTGAGAAAATGATGGAGCAGTGTGTATCAGTGGTACAGGTTCTTCAAGACAGTGCCCAGGGTCTGGAAACCAATAGCTTGGAGAAGAAACAAGTGAGTGGAGGATTTGGGAACCATAAGGAAATTGACAGAGAAGAAGAAAACAGGATTCACTGCTACAGAATAAACCGACCACTGATGCAGAATTGCTGCATAGGTGCTCCTGCAGGGAAGTAATGAAATAACTTTTCTGCTGACTGAAAAATCACCTGGGAAAAATGACTTGAATCTAGAAAATCTTATCAGTGGGAGACATCAGTTAGAACAAAAGACACTGTTTCCCAAATGGGCCCTCAGAGTGAACGGTTGATGAATGGAATGGAGGCAATTAGTTGAGGGGATCAGCAGTGGGCAGGCTGGGTCATTAATTTGTTCCAAAGGTTTGGAGCATATGAAGAAATGCTCAACACTACTGGTCATTAGAGAGATGCAGGTGAAAACTGTTGTCCCTGGATTGTGCTTCCCCAAGAAGACCAGCATCGTGCATGAAATGAACAAGGGCACTTTTATTAGCACAGCATGCAGTGGGTCTACCAATATTAGATTGGAGACCCAGAAGAATAGCTACTGGCCCCTTTCAAAGGCATTTCAGGTTACACACAGGAGGGGGATCTAAATGTTCTAGTGATTGGCTAACAGTTTGAGGTATCATCCTTATTGGGTGGTCATTGGTAGAGGAGGAACAGGAAATACAAAGTCATCTTGTGGGAGGGCTAACAAAGGAAATCATTGGTGAGAACAGTTCTGGCAGTTAGCTCACCGGTATGTTATGTGAGCTATGCCCCCTCAGGCTTACCAGGAGATTGCTATTACTTGGGACCAGCATGACCAGGGACTTTATTGGTTTACTCTGTGGTTTTTACAGGGAACCTTACACAATTAGCACAATTAGCAAGTTGTCACACACTGTTTCTACAGGTTATATATCACATTTGCAAAGGATGTTTTCAAAGTAAATAATTTGTTCACAGTTTAAATATCAGATAGGGGTGACTCACAAAGTGAAAATTCTTTGGTCCCAACAAAAACAACACTGAGATTTCATGTCATTCCGTGAAGAATGGCTGCTACCTTCCAACTAGCCAGCTACAAATGCTGGCAAGTATATGAAAAGAAAGGAACCCTTCTCTGCTGTTGGTGGGAATGTAGCCTGGTAAAACTACTATAGAGATCAGTGTGGAGATTCCTCAAAATCTAGAATTACAGGTTCCATTTGACCCTGATATTCCCCTGCTGGGGATATACATGAAAGAATTAAGATTCATATCACACTGACATATTCACACTCATATTTAGAGCAGCTCAGATTGTGATAGCTAAATCTTGGAAACAATCCAAATGCCCATCAACCAAAGACTGGATAAAGATTTTTTTAATAAAATAGAGTATTACTTACTCTGCCATAAAGAATGATAAGTTTGCATATTTATAGTCAAATGGACATACCTTGAGGACATACTCATAACTGAAATAAATAGGTCACAGATGTGTAAATACCATATCTTTTCTCTAGTATGAGAAAGTGAAAATATAAATGAGTTCTAGAATGTGTGATAGATATTAAGAAATTGAAAATATACAAAGGGATATGCGGGTAGGGGTAAGTAATGAGAGGAAAGAAAAAAATGTGATGGTAAAAGGTAAGGGAAACAAAGTTTGTGTATATAGAGTGGAAAGTTGCAAGGGTGGAATGGGAAAAATAATAATTGTCATGTCATACACTGGTATAAATTCTCAATGTTGTGAATATGATGTGTATAAAGAATGTACCAATATTGATTTTAAAAAAGGGTTTAGAGCTTGACCTCTGTTAGCAAAATAGCCCCAGGGCAATATCACTACAATTCCTCAGAGTTATAAATTACTGAAGGCAATCCCTGCTCTAGAACAGGAGGTGAGGGTGAGCAAAAGATATTAGCCAGTAGCAGGACAAGGGCAACCCTCACCCCCTTTGCCCTCCAGTACATGAGAGGGGTCAACAGTGTGGAACAAAGGAGGGTGTTCAAGGTCTGAGTGATGCTGTCTGTCCACTGACTGGGAGAAGCTTTGGTTTTGCTCCTGTGGTAAATGTCTCTGCAGGTAGGAGAAGCATGGAGATGGTCACACTGGGAAGAACTGAGTCACCTGAGGGGCACCTGGACAGTTCCTGGCTGGGAATAGCTCCCAGCCCCTTCCTCTGGAGGCCAGAAACAGTCACATGTCCAGTGTTCATTTTTACTGCAGACCTGACTGGTTTGGACAGCACATTTTTCAGGCTTTCTTGAAAACTAACAGAATTGTGGACACTGGAGGAATTTTACCATTTTTATTATTTCACTTTTTCTTTGTTTGCTTATTTTCCCTTTTTCTATCTAGTTGGGGTTTACTTTGTGGGTAGGTTTTATACTTTTATCCTTGTGTCCTGTTTGTCCTCAACTATCCATCTTAATTTTATGATATTTTCATGTGAATGTACAGTGTCTCCTATCTTTTTGGTTCACATCAAAATTCTTTTGCTTTTTCTTTCACTGTCTCCTATCTTCTACTCCATTTTCCCCAAAGATTTGATTTGTATCCTTTGTTCACTATCCTTTTTTCTATTGAATTTCTCTTCAATCATCTCTGTTTTGTCTCTTTCCCCTCTTAAAATTTCTCCTCACAGGGTAAAACCACTTTAAGGAAAAAATCATTGCATACAATTCCTCGCTTATGTAGGATTTTGTTATGTAACAAGAGACCTTGCTCATATAGTTAAAGGTAACAAACCAGTAGTTACCACAGTTTGTAAGTTGCTAGGCTATGCTTCATCTTATTTGTATTGCTAATAATACTACTTTAGCCTAGACATCATACCTGATGTAATCAGTTATTTTTCTTTCATGGTAATACTATAATTTTGGGAGGTCTCAAAAATCTCCATAACTCAGTACCCAAGTACAACTCACTGCTGAGCAACCCAGCCCAATCACCTGGGTGATGAGTAACCCCATCCTTAATAGATTGAGAAAGTAAGATATTGGAAGAGATACAAAGATGAAGAACCTAGACCTAGAAGACATGTTGAGGAATAAACATTTCTGAAAAAAGCCTCAATATTAGTGATAAAGCTATCTACCATAAAAAAAATCTACAAGCAGAAACTGAAAAGACAAAGCAAAGTTACAAAATAGAATACAACAAGACATGAAAGCAAAATGCAGCTGCAGAATTTCAGCTAACACAGGACAAGTCCAGCAAACAATGAGATAACTGAAATCAGAAGCCACTTACCTAAACTTTATGAAATGATAACAGCAGAAGTAAAAAAAAAAAGTTGGGTGAGGCTATAGAGAATATAATCTTTCAGGAAAAGAAAAATAATCAAAATAAAGGATATGCTTGGGCCGGAGGGTTAGCTCAGTGGTTCCAGCGCCTGCCTCACAAGCACAAGTTCTTGAGTTCAATCCCCGGTAACCACATACAATGCTGGGCATGGAGACTCACACCCACCAACAATCAATACACACATACCACAGTGCCGGGCGTGGTGGCTCATGCCTGTAATCCCAGCACTCAGGAGGCAGAGACAGGAGGATTGCTGAGTTTGAGGCTTGCCTGGGCTACATAGTGAGCTCAGAGCCAGCCTGAACTACAAAGCAAGACCCTGTCTCTAAAAAAATAAATAAAGAAATAAAGGATATGCTGAATGACTCTAATGTATTGTAGACAAAAATATAGAGGTGTTTTGGAGAATGATGGAAATCATCAATGCTCAATATAGGAAAGAAAGAGAATCTATGACAGAGACTGACATAGCCAAGAAAATAAAAAAAATTATCAAATGTATAAACAATCATATGAACCAAGGTGAGGACAGAATTTCAGATTTAGAAGACAGGATTTTGTTAGTGGCAATGAAAATAAAATATTTCTTAAAAAACAGTAAGAGGTAATGAAAAATCAATTGAACAAATTCAAGATGATGCAAAGAAAAACAATATAAGATTTACTGGAAGCAATGAAAAAGCTGAAGGAGTGCAAACACCATAAAAAGCCTGTTCACAGAAGTAATGGCAAACTTCTCAAACATGACAAAAGAATTTGACACATGTAAGTGATGCATATACAACTCCAAAAAGCCATGACCAAAATAAGACTACATCAAGGCATAAAATTAATTTAAAAACATCTCCTAGGACCTGACTTGGATATTTAGATTCTTCTTATTGTAATAAAGAAGATAAGAGAACTGCATGATTTAGATAGAATTTCAGTTTAGTTTTAACTATATTAAAGATGACATTCTCTAAAAGAGTAACAGAACATTCTTAAATGTACATTTGTAAATATGGGTCTTAAGTTCATGGCAGAAGACTGGGTGGAAAAGTTGATGTTAGTAAAATATATGTGTGATACAGACTCGGAAGAATAATTGGTGAAATAAGATTTAGAAGCATTATCTTAAAAAGTTAATGCTCAGCACTATGCTTCAATTGCAAAACTGTTAAAAAGTGAATAAATTGTTCCTGCTCAAACAGCAACAAGTACCTATCTGTGTTTGTGAATATATGGCTGACTTTTTTAAATTAAGTAGTATTAATTTATATACTTATAGGTAACTGAATAGAAATAATTATATACAAATATTTTTAGTATGTGTGCTACCAAAGTGAGCACAATATATACAGGCATTTTTGTTGAAATTTTCCATGACAAAAACAACTAGCTTTGTAATTTTAGCCTGTTTCTGCATCTGTGTAGTATCATAGAGAAAATAAAATATATGAACTTCAAATTCTATAAAGAGGTTTTATAGAAGTAGATATATATGTAATATTCATTTATGTATATATGTGCACACATATATAGATTAAGAAAAAACATTTAGATGTTTAGTCATATGAACTTTTATAATTATCTTGCAATAGATTACTTCACATGTTAATTGACTTTAACTCCAGATTTCTCACAGACTTGAGTTAGATGTAAAAATAATACTTAACTACAATAACTGAGAATTTGTTTTGTCCACAGTTATATTTTCAGTTTTCTTGGTTATGCTGTATTTATTATTCAGCATAGAAAATATAGTTGAAGCTACATAGGGTGGGGATAAAGAAATAAAAAAGTACATGATTCTTTTCAGAATATTCTATCTTAGAGTACTGCTTAATTTCTAAGAATTTTTAATGTATCTCCAAACATCTAAGCCAAGAACAGTGAATTTTAGAGGAATTAGATAAGCATGACAAGGATCAAAATAGATATAATTAGGTGCTGTAATTTTTCAAGAGCTCTTTACTATTATACTTTCCTATTTCATATTCTACATTCAACTTTCCATTTTTATTATAAATTGATATACAAATTTTGAGATACAAAGTGATATGACTTATGTGTATAATGTAGAATCATTGAATCAAGCTAATTAGCATATCTACTTCAAATAAAGCATGTAATATTTGACATTTCTGAGCTATTTAAAAATGCGTGTTACATTTTCACTATTCTGTGTAATATATCTCAAACAGAAAAATGTGTCTCTTTTGTGAAATTAAGACTTTGAACTTTTTACCAGTATCTTCATATTTTCCCCCCAGCTCTTCCCCTAGTAACTCCCCTTCTATTCTCTGCCTTTTTAAGTGTTATAGGTATAGAATCCTATACATGAGAGCATTTGGCAATGATATCTCTAAATCTCACTCATTCATTTTCCTTAGCAAAATGTCTTCTGATCTATTGTAGCTCCCACAACTGACAAAGGTCTTTTTCTTTTTAAAGGCTAAAGAGTATTCCATTGTGAATTCCACCTTTAAAGAGAAAAATTTATTTATATATATATATATATATATATATATATATATATATATATATATATATTGTGGGTGGACAAAATATCCTTAGAACTGGAACACTCTGCTGAGGGAGAAGAGAGTAAATTTTGGTGACATATATGTAGGAGAAAAGATCTTTTTTAATTTTTTTCTTCTTCCTATGGATTTAGATTATATTTTGTTGGTTAAACATTATCATTACAGAGGGTAGTGGAAAAGACACTGTATCAAAATTATCTTAAGATCATTCAGTTCAACTTATAAGTGCTGTAACCAGTTCTGTTGTCACTTATGGAAGTGTGAAATGAAGTTCTCTCATTTTTTTTCATAATTCTAATCCGAATCATCAAACTTTCTGGAAAGAGTAGTCAATATTTTTTGCTTTAGAAGTTATAAGATCTTCTATATATAAATATTCACATTACAGTAAAATATTTAAAATTTATATAACAGAGAACAATATTAAAGAGAAGTACAATATATTGTGGTTGAATACTGAGAGTAAATACTGGAAAATAGAAACAAAAACATGTCCTTGAAACTAAGTTAGCTAAACCTAGCATTAATCTTTCTTCTGTTTTCTGTTAGGCATTTCCCACTGTAGATGCCACAGGTAACTCATTTCTTGTTGATACCATTGTATTTTATTCATCCTACATTAATTCCCTCTATGTACACAAATAAATATTAAAACATCCAACCCAAGCAAGTTATGTCTCAGTAAAGTCACTATAGTTTTAAGTGTCCCCGAAAAGCCAATGTGTTCTACCGAACAGTGGTAGAAACATCTTAAGATATGAGACCTAATGAAAGGTTTTAGGTCACTGAAGAGCTTTAGAAGAGCTCTTCACCATGGAAGAGCTGTCTGGGACACTGATTTCCTTCTCCTCTCTTCAATTTATGGCTATGATATGAACTCTGCTATTCCCTCCTTCACTGATGTACTGCCTCAGCACAAGCTCAAAAGCAACAAACCCAATAAGCCAAAGGTTGAGATCCCCCCCATGTGTGAGCCAAAATAAACCTTATTACTTTTTAAACTGATTATCTCAAATATATTTTACAATAATGGAAAGATTTCTAATAGAACTATACCTGGTGCATTTGTAGAAATTCCCTTAATACTGAATGTTTAATGATACACAACTATACATAGTTCATTTGTGGACATTTAGCTTAACACTAAGTGTTTGATAGTAAATTATGAACTTGATATATAGGAAGTTAGGATTTTTTTGTCTCATGTTTTTATTTTATATACATTTTATATAGTTCAAGAAGTTAGAAATGCACAGTTGAATGTAACAATTTATTTCACAGCATTCATAGAATAGTAATCATATATATAGGAACCAAGCTTGTTATTGGGATATAATGTCAAATAAGGTCATTGTAGTCAGTTCATATGCAGCACACATTCTTAAAGGTGAGAAAGACATTAATGAGATGATCACAAAATTGTCTTTATAAACTGTGATAAGTGCTATAATGGAAAAGGGTCATGAAAGTTGTAACAATGAGATATGATCTAATCTGGGGATTATAAAGTACTCATAAAACAATGCTTTAAAATAGAAATAGGAAGATGTTTAAGGGTGAAAGAAGACTAAAGACAAGGGACAAACCTTTCCAGCAAGACAATTAGGCCATAAGACATTCAAGGAAATGAAAGAAAGTCACCATGCAGAGCCCGGAGTGACGGGGAGTCTTGATGAGGTAAGGGTGGGAGGTAAGTAGTGGCAACATCTTTCAAGGCCACATGGCTTGGTCATAGACAAAGTTAAATAAGCGAACCTTATCCCATCTTTTCCCACAATGCAGACACTGAACCATCTAATATCAGAAGTAGCAGTAGCTCTGAAACCTCCATTTGCTGTAGATGAGTCTCATTCTTTTAAAAGAGAAATTTTAAATTGCAAATTTTGGGGCTCCGTACCCAGTTTCTTATTCTGTCACTCTCTGTCACTCTCTTTCTCTCTCTCTATAGTGTATGTATGTATATATATATATATATATATATATATATATATATATATATAGTATATATGTGTATATATATATGTGTATACACACACACACACACACACACACACACACACACACACATATATATAGACTGGTGTTCAAATTTCTACTGATGCTGCTGACACAGGACCTCCATGAGCAGCTCACTTAAATGATTTGGCTGGTACAATACTTTTCTTTCCTATTCCTGGACTGTGAAAAGAACAAACATATCAATCATGATGTGTGTCTTCATTCCATCTGGAGTGCTTCAGTGTGAATAGCACTCTGGGGATCAATCTAGATACATATCACTAATTACACACTTGTCCTTGACATGTATAGATTTGAGGTCCTTATCTCTTCAGGGTTTGGCATTAATATGTTTACTCAAAGTTACTGACTTGATAGTCAAAATACCTGTAGGAATTAGGTAGACTTGAAATTATAAATTTATGCTGCTGTTGCAACCATCATTAAATGGCCTCTTCTCACTCGACTAAAATGAAGCTGAAGCCAGCTTCAAGTGTCTTGATTTTTCATGTCTCACCCTTTCCATTACATAGCATTTAAAAGAGCACTGTTCCTTCTAACAGTAACATTAGCTGTTTCTATTAAGTACCTGATACATTGTCCTAATTGTCAACCCTATACTCATAACTGAAAGTTAAACCTCAAGTAGTCTCCTGTCATTATTCTAAAATATAAGCCAAACCTGTGGAAATTAATGTTAACAGCAAGTGACTTCAATGTAGTTCTCACACAGGGCACTCTGATATTTCACACACCTAAATATTATTCTACATGAAAAAAACTAAGTAAAAAATAACCTTATGATTTATTAGAAAGCTAGCTGTACAGGTAATTATCAAGCATGTGTTTCTTCAAGGACAGAAGTTTGAATGGGACTATACATGTGCAGGTGAGTACAAGGCTGGGAGGTGGTACATTTTACTACTGAAAATCCTTTGGTGGGTTTCTGTGATGTCTTTTATGGATGTAACACCAAAATTTCTCTCTTCCACATAGTACAAACATACAATGACCTTATTTGTGATTTTAATATAATACAGCAAGTCAATAATGGTGCTTTATCTCACATTTACAGGCTTTTCTAAATGACTAAAATGTTAAGATAAAAATCTAAGGGGCCATGGATTTAGCTCAAGTGATACAGCACCTACCTTGGAAGCACAAGAGTCCAAGTTCGATCCCCAGTACCACACACACACACACACACACACACACACACACACATCTAGTTGGTATTTTTGGGTACTGCCGTTCAAATTCAAAATTTTTTAGCAAGCCAGATTTGCCAATTGCAGTTTTCCAAAAAATTTTCTCACAATAGAAGTCAAAAGTCAAATATTTACTGAATTTAAAATGAAAATGAACATCTTTAACATACTATATTAATAGGAAAGATAATGAAGATATAGTTCTTATTTTCAACTATGTCAAATAATGTACTTTTTAGTATTTTTTTTCCAGCCAACCCAATTACTATATTAGCTGTGCAGGAAAACAGACACTCATTAAAGTCAAATATGTGAATATATATGACTTTACATATTATATATAAATACAAAATATATATATATATATATATATTTCTACCTACAAAAGAAAGAACAGCTAAAATTATTGATTTTTTTTTTGAGACAGCGTCTCCCTTTGTAGTTCAGGCTGGCTCTGAGCTCACTATGTAGCCTAGGCAAGCTTTGAACTCAGCAATCCTCCTGACTCTGCCTCCCGAGTGCTGGGATGACAAGCGTGAGCCACCACGCCCGGCAGTGTGGTATGTAGTATTGATTGCTGGTGGGCGTTGAGTCTTCATGCCCAGTATTGTATGTGGTTACCGGGGATCGAACTCAGGACCTTGTGCTTGTGAGGCAGGCACCGGAATCACTGAGCTAACCCTCCGGCCCCCCAAAATTATTGATTTTTTAATATCACTAATATCACATTACTTTTCAATGAGGTCTGAATGCATTTAAAAAAATTCTCAGAGAAGAAATTTCTTTGAAAACTTAGTGGCCATATTTCCTTTTTTATTATTATTTATTCATTTTTCATGTTATGCATATCTACAAAAAAGGAGGAAATCAAAAGATGAGTGGAAGGAAACATGGAAGACAAATTGAGGCTATGTTATGTATATGTACAAACTCCAGTCCAGGAATGCATACATTATGTAGTACACAAACTAAAATAAAAAATAAAACAAAATGAAAGAAACAGACATCTAAAGTTCTGGACTATTTAACAATCCAAAAAAAAATCCATGTTGTCATAGAATTGCATATTATTTAAAAACTAAGATGTGGTAGATAGATAGCAGTTGATAGTTAATTCTACAGAGAAAATAAATCTTAAATTTCAGGGAGAGGGCAAGATATACTCAATTTTTTTTTTTTTTTTGCTTGTGAGACAGGGTCTCGCGTTGTAGTTCAGGCTGGTCCTGAGCTCACTATGGTGCCCAGGCAAGCCACCATGAACTCAGCAATCCCCCTGTCTCTGCCTCCCAAGTACTGGGATTACAGGCGTGAGCTACCACGTCTGGCATTGTGGTATGTTGTGCTGATTGTTGGTGGGTGTGTCTCCACACCTAGCATTATATGTGGTTACCGAGGATTGAACTCAGGTCCTTGCGCTTGCGAGGCAGGTGCCGCAACCACTGAGCTAACCCTCCAGCTCAAGATATACTCAATTTTAAAGAGGGTCATAAGCACATGTTAAGAGAGAAAGGTGCAGTTTAGTGAAGACTTGACTGAACAAGGGAATGACTGTGCAGTTAGGCATCTGCACAGACAGCACAGAGGTAAAGCTCATAGCAGAGACGTGCCTGCACCACAGGAGAAACATCACAAAACCAGGCCAGAGGGAACTGAAAGAGAAGAGTAAGGGAATGAGACTCTAAGTGGAAGGTGTGTTATTTAGAGCCTTGTTTGAAAGTTAACATTATAATGTGGATACTCAAAGTGCTGCAGATAATTTTAATCTTCTGATCAGTTGTCATAGGACTACAACCACTATACCTGCTATATCTATGAATCCTTGAGAAATTGAAGAGCTCTGCCTCTAAAATATATCAGATATGTGACATTGAGTTCAAGATTAAATGAGAATATTTGACAAATGATTCTCTTCTTAACGTTCTATTCTTAGAAATAGTTCAGATCAGCAGGAGCAAAATACATCCAAGCCAGTCCCAGGATGGAGACAGATTCTTTGGCATGACAGTGCCTTGTGGAGTGTGTCCTCTTTTGAATGCATTCCATTATTTTTGATTTTTCTCAAACTACTTAGGTTGAGTAACATTAGGAGTTCTGGCCTCTAATAATGAGAGAAGAGAATGGAGAATAATCTCTTTTTTCAATAGGATTGAGGCAAAGGGTGGAATTTGATACTAAAGTGTGAACTAGTACAGATTTATTACATATAGCCATTTGAATTTTTCTTGGTGCATTCATATATTTGGCTCTTCTGTTAACTCATAATTCTGGGAGCCATAAGACAGCAGGGACATTGGTTTCTGTTTTTCTGTACTATAAAATCCCAGGAACATATGTAATATTCCATGTGTGTTTTGCTCAAATGTAAAGTAAGTATATTTACTTACATATATATGTATATATGTCATACATATATATATACATATATAAAAATACATATATACATATATGTGCCAGTAATATATATATAATATAATATATAATATATGATATATATTATATAACATATAATATATATTATATATTATATATATTTTTTTACTGGCATATAATGTCACAATTTTTTTAATTTATCATGTAGCTAGATTCATGAAGATGATACTTATACCTTGTACAGCTGTACAATTTACATCAGTGATTTCATAGCAATCTTCCTCCAACAATTTCTCATCTCATATGAGTAATTTTATTTTGTACTTTTATACTATCCTTATGAACCAGGAGATTCTCAAAGCTCAGGCATGTGTGCTGTTCAAAATGTAGTCCACTGGGCAACATCACCAATGCAACCTAGGAAATCACTGAAAAAGGACTCCTCAGGTGTCACCCCAGGCCTTCTGAATTACCCCCAGCAGTCTGTGCTAATAATTCCCACCACGCAGGAACTTCTGATTGAGCTCTCATATCATTTATTTTTTTTTTGAGACAGGGTCTCACTTTGTAGTTCAGGCTGGCCCTCAGCTCACTATGTAGCCCAGGCAAGCCTCGAACTCAGCAATCCTGCCTCTGCCTCCCGAGTGCTGGGATTACAGGTGTGAGCCACCATGCCCAGCTCATATAATTTTATGGTTTTCTGCTCTGTTATATTTATATCTTGCTCTTAACACCACCCTTCATAAATCTTATTTGACTGTTTCTTCCTTTTCTTCAGATTTCAAATTCTCTTTTATGCTAACTAGTTACTTCAGTGCTTATATAT
>PVIC010004962.1:0-37314 GCA_004025085.1 Thryonomys swinderianus | reverse complement strand
CTGAATCCTCAGTGTCTTTCCTGCATCCACCTCAATGCATTAGCTTGCAGAAAGAAATCATAGGAAATTAGACCTGCTGATGTACAAATGGTCTATGCTGCCTTCTTTTTTTTTTTTTTTGCTGTTTTGGAGACAGGGTCTCGCTTTGTAGTTCAGGCTGGCCCTGAGCTCACTATGGTGCCCAGGCAAGCCGCCGCGAACTCAGCAATCCTCCTGTCCCTGCCTCCCGAGTGCTGGGATTACAGGTGTGAGCCACCACGCCCAGCATTATATGTGGTTACCGGGGATCGAACTCAGGTCCTTGCACTTGCAAGGCAGGCGCCGGAACCACTGAGCTAACCCTCCGGCCCTATGCTGCCTTCTTTTAAGAAACACACTGAATATATACCATAGTAGTGGAATGAGAAATGAAAAAGTGTGACTTCCAAAAATTCTGAGCATTGTGCAACGATTGTGGAGATCGGTGTGGAGATTCCTCAGAAAACTAGGATTAGAGATCCAATTTGACCCTGCTATTCCCCTGCTAGGAATATACTCGAAGAAATTAAAAGAATCAGATTGTAAAGACATATGTGGACCAATGTTCATAGCAGCTCAGTTAGTGATAGACCAGTCCTGGAAACCACCCAGATGCCCATCAACTGGAAACTGGATTAAAAAAAAAAATTGTGGTTTCTTTATAAAATGGAGTATTACTTTACCATAAAGAACAAGTTTCACTCATTTATGTGCAAATTGTGCAAATGGATACACCTTGAGCACACACTAGTAAGTGAAATGAAAAAAATCCCAGATACGTAAATACCATAGCTTTTCTTCGGTATGAGAACCTGTAAGATGTAAATGAGTTCTAGAATGTATGATAGATTTTGTGAAATAGGAAATATTTAAAGGGAATGTGGTAGGAGAAAGTAATGAGGGGAAAGAATAAATATGATTTTGGAAAGAAAAAGAAATATCATGTATATAGGGGCTAGGGGTTGTCGATGGGTTGGGATATGGGTAAAAATGAGAATTAACTTGTGTCATAAAATTCCCCAATGTTGTGTGTGATTGTGAGCTGTCTATAAAATGTACCAATAAATAATTTAATTAAAAAAATTCTGAGCATTGTTCCCAAGTCTAATCTGACTTAGGCAGTTTGAAGCATGCCCCATCTGTATCATTTGATTTTATGTCTTAATGTGTTTGGAACCGTAAACATGCAAAACAGTGAGACAGGGAAGGAGACACATTACCAGAAAGCTCATTGTAAATTAAATTCATACAGATGGAATTTTAATACACAAATGATATAAATTAAGTATTGAATATTATACTGACACCATGTACAACTAAAAGGATAAAAGGCAGTAGTTTAAGAAAGAGACTGCATGAAAATCCAGAATCTTACAACAGAAAGGAAACTCATTTGGAAAGCAAGAGACTTAAGCACTTTCTAAGATTCATTAACATATAGCTCTGGGGGAAAAAAAGTTCCACATGTTTTTTCTATTGTAATACATTCTCTCAGGTCACTGCTGTGGCGAGCTGTAAAGACCGCTCCCCGAGATGGCGGCTGGCAATGTGTCGGCCCGTAAAGACTGCCCCCAAGATGGCGGCTGGCAGCAAGCCAGAAACCTCTGTTTAACACAAACAAACTAACCGCAGACCTTATATGGTAATATCTGTGGGCGGTGGAAGGGGCCTCAAAAGGAGAATGTATATAAGCACCCAAGACAGGAAGTGGGAGGGAGAATAAAAAGATCAAGCTTGCACTCCGTGTGTTGTGTCTCTCTCTATGGGATTGGTGAGGGTCACGACGACTGGTGCCGAAACCCGGGAAGCTCTCTCAGGGGAACGGAGGAGCAACGATCCGGTAAGGTCTGCGGATGCGCAGCAATCAGGTAAAGTCTGCGGACGCGCAGCAAGAGTGGGTTTGCCCCTTATAGGCCAGAGGTTTGCTTTCAAGCTAGCAACAAGACTTAGAAACATGGGTTCGGAAAGTTCAAAAGTGAAACTAAAAAAGGCCTTACAGGATCTGCTACAGACGGGAGGAACCCCCTTGAAAACAAAAACGGCCGGAGCTTTTCTACAAACAGTGGCCTCCAGGGCTCTGTGGTTTGTTGAGGAGGGTCTGCTTAACATTCCGCAGTGGGAACATTTAGGTGAAGACTTACGTATTGCCGATGAAACAGAGCCACTGCCTACTGGCACCTTGGCTATTTGGACCCTAGTCCGCGGTTGCTTCCACAGAGATGGGGAGAGTCACCGAGGGCCGCTGCAAAGGGGGGTGAAGGTATTGAAGAAGGCAAGGAGGAAGCTACCGCTAGTAACCTCCTTGCTCCGCTCAGTATGGCCTCTAGCTCAAGCAGTTGCAGCGAGGTTAGTAGCACTTCCTCTTCCTCAAGCTCAAGCTCCTCAGCTTCTAGTGACTCAGAGTCCAGCTGTTGTACCGAGGAAGAGAGAGAAAAAAAGAGGAGAAAAAAGGAAAAATCAAAGAGAAAGAAAAAGAAAAAAGATGAGAATAAACAAAAAAGAAAAAAAAAACAAAAGAGGAGTAGGGCCAGAAATAGAGAAGAAAAGCAGCAGTGGAAAGGGAAGGAAGCAGAAATGGCGGGAGCCTCTGCACCCCCGCCACCTCATAACCCCGTGCCGCACCCGAAAGAGGAAGTCAGGGGATGGTCTGATCTACTCAAGAGGGGTATGTTATTCCCTGTTTTTGAAGATGCAAATCAGCAGAGGTATCATCAGAATATAGATTTTAAACAAATAAAAACGCTCAAAGAGGCTGTCCAAGCATATAGCCCACAGGCTGCCTATACTCTCTCCTTGTTAGACTCAATGTGCATGAATGTTGCCTTGGCTCCCGATGATTGGACAAACATCACCAAAGCAACCCTATCTGGGGGACAATATCTCACCTGGAAAGCGGCCTGGCATGAGCTTAGTCAAGGCATGGCTCGAGAAAAATCTAACTGCTGGGGGGCCACGTGCGCATTGGACATTACATATGCTAACAGGACAAGAACAATTTATAGGGGTCAACAATCAAATAGGGTTCCCTCCTGAAGTGTACATACAGATTTCCAGATGTGCCACTCGTGCTTGGAGGGTGATCACAGGCATGGGAGATCTTGGAGGATCTCTCTCTAAGGTGACACAGGGACCAAATGAGCCGTCTGCAGATTTTGTCGCCAGGCTTATGCAGACCGCTTCTCGAGTGTTTGGAGACACGGACCAGGCCACGCCTCCGGTTAAGCAGCTCGCTTTTGAGCAAGCTAACAAAGCATGCCAAGAGGCCATCCTCCCATGGAAGGGCAAAGATTTTACTTCCTGGATTAAACTATGCAGAAATGTTACAGAAGCCTCCTATAACCGCAAGTGCAGGGACAAATACTTGCCGCCACCATAGTTAAAGGCCTACAGGGAAAGGCCCAGAACGAAGGGAGGAGTAAATTAAAGGAAGCATGCTACCAGTGTGGACAGGAGGGACATTTAAAGCGAGATTGTCCCCAGAAAAATAGGGAAAAAGCCTGGACTCTGCCCCCGCTGTTGCAAGGGTAATCACTGGGCTTCTGAGTATAGGTCTAAAAAAGATAAGGACGGAAGTCCCCTCAGTCCAGTTGAGCCAAAAAACGAACCATGGGGCCCCCCGTCCCAGGGCCCCCAAATGTATGGGGCAATTCAGCAAGGTCATCCCACTCAAATCATACAGCAGGTACTGTGCACATGGTACCCCCTGAGCTTCCCTTGGCACACAACCACCAGCAGCACAGGACTAGATGTCTGAGCTGCCACCCATCTGTTCCTCACCCCTGATTTGAGTGTGCAGGCAGTTGAGACAGATTTCTCAGATCCAATCCCATGTGACCATGTAGGTCTCCTGCTTGCCAGAAGTTCCACAACCCTACAAGGACTGGTAGTACATCCAGGCGTAATCGATCCTGATTATAAGCCACCTGTTAAGCTGATACTCTCTGCTCCCAAGGGCATCGTCGTCATCAACCCTGGCAACAACATAGCTCAAATGCTAATCCTGCCCAGTCGACATTCCTCATACCCAGCTAAGGCCCAAGAGAGGTGTGGCAGCTTAGGTTCCACCGGATCCCCTCTTGCATGCGCTAGCTTTACCTTGCAGGAATGCCCTGTTTGGGAGCTGGTCATACATGGGAAAACATTCTCTGGACTCTTAGACACAGGAGCAGATAAATCCATCATTCGCAAGGAGGATTGGCCTAGGAGCTGGCCCTTGCAACAATCTAAACAGACCCTTAGAGGGCTGGGATGGGCTTCGGACCCAGAAATTAGTGCAGGGGTCCTCCCTTGGAAAGATCATGAGGGCCACTCAGGGGTCATACAGCCTTATGTCCTTCCAATCCCCATCAGTCTCTGGGGAAGAGATGTCCTTACACAGTTAGAACTCAAATGAACAAATCAAAGGGAGCCAGAATTCAGCAAAGCTGCATAACGCATCATGCAACGACATGGCTATAAACCGGGAGAGGGGTTGGGGGCTGGCAAGCAAGGACCACTACAACCCCCATTCCTGCTGAGACTCGTTACGGTGCCCAAGACAGATGAAGACTGGGTTTTTCCTAGGGGACACTGACTCAGACTCGATCCTCCTGATAAAGATTACCTGGAACATGACAACACCAGTCTGGATGCCCCAGTGGCCCCTCCCCAAGGAAAAACTAGAGGCAGCCCAGATGCTAGTTCGAGAACAATTAGAGACAGGACACCTATGTCCATCTACCTCCCATTGGAATACCCTGATCTTTGTTATAAAAAAGAAATCAGGAGCCTGGCGCCTGTTTCAAGATTTAAGAGCAGTTAACGCGTGCATGCAGCCGATGGGACCAACTCAGTTAGGGCTCCCCCTCTTGGCTGGCCTCCTTCAAGGGTGGCCATCTATTGTCATAGATATCTAGGATTGTTTCTTTTCTATTCCTCTTCACCCAGAGGATATGCACCATTTTGCTTTTTCTGTCCCCTCTTTAAATCATGAACAGCCTGACCAAAGGTATGAGTGGACAGTCCTGCCCCAGGGGATGGCTAACAGCCCCACCCTATGTCAGATACTTGTAGACTACACACTTCGCCCATACCTGACCAATTTCCCGGAGTGCGAATCATCCATTATATGGATGATGTGCTGCTTTCCACAGATAATCAGCAAGATCTCTCTCGTGCCTCTCGGTGTCTGATAGATCAGTGTGAATTACATGGACTCCAGATCTCTTTAAATAAAGTTCAAATAACTGATCCCAAGCAATATCTGGGATCTCGGTTGTCTGACAGGGTGGTCGCCCCCCCCCCAAAAAAAAAGTTAGTATTCAGGCTGACCAGCTTCGTTCCCTCAATGATTTCCAAAAATTGTTAGGTGACATCAATTGGATCCGCCCTTATCTTTGGCTTACTAATTCAGAGCTGTCACCTTTGTTTGATCTCCTTAATGGTGACCCTGACCCAGCTTTGCCTCACAGGCTAACCCCTCCTGCGCGGGAAGCTCTCCACTTGGTACAGGCCTGGCTCCAAGAGGCTCAGGTAGACGTTTTGAGCCTGATAATCCTTTGCTGTTTATAGTCCTTCCTACCAGACACTCCCCCCTCTGGAGTGTTTTGGCAGAAAGGACCCATATCCTGGGTATATCTGTCATACTCTCCAGGCAAAGTCCTTCCCTGGTACCCCAAAGCAGTAGCCTCCCTAGTGTTAAAGGCCATCAAACTAGCCCTACAAGCCTTTGGAACACAGCCCAATATCATTATACAGCCCTATTCCCCATCCCAATTACAGTGTCTGGCAGCTTGCAACACAGAGTGGGCAGTTGCCATGACCACGTACCTCGGAACATTTGATATACATTATCCAAAACATCCCTGGCTCACCTTTGTAAGAAACAACCCCGTGGTATTCCCTCGTGTCATCCACCAGGAACCTATCCCTAAAGCATTGACACTTTTCACTAATGTTACCACAAAAGGACGTGGAGCGATAATCGGTAACAATATCCATCTTCAACTCCAGTTCAATCCTTCTTATTCCTCCCAGTTGGCTGAGCTTGCCACACTTACCAAGGTGCTTCGGTGATTTCCACTTCAGCATCTCAATATCCTATCAGATAGCTGCTACGATGTCCAAGCCTGTCACATCATTGAGTGTGTTGGGACTATCCCTCATATGTCCAAGGCAAGCGACCTCCTCAGACATTTATAACAGCTGCTTTGGGCCAAACAACACCCAGTGTTTATAGGACACATAAGGGCACACTCTAACCTTCCAGGTCCTTTGGCCAAAGGGAATCGCCTAGCCGATGCCCTCGCCAAAGCTGACTGAGAGGGTCTCATAGCTTCACCCCTGCAATTGGCTACCAACTTCCATGCCAAGTTTCATGTCAACGCCCAAACTCTCCATCTTTGCTTCAGTATTATAAGAGCAGAGGCCCGCACGATTGTATTACAATGCAGATCGTGTGTTACTTTACTTCCAAGTCCCCCTCAAATGGGTATAAATCCTCGCGGTCTTCGACCCAATCAAACTTGGCAAATGGACGTCACCCATTATACACCACTGGGTAAACAAAAGTACTTACTTGTGTCAGTCGATACATATTCAGGTGTCATCTTCACCTCATCCCATTCTGGCAAAAAGGCCTCCCACGTCATACAACATTGCTTACAAGCTTTCGCAGCATGGGGCCACCCACACTCCTCAAAACAGACAATGGCCCCGCATACACTTCCCATCAGTTCACCCAATTTTGTGCACTATTAGGAATAAAACACTCCACAGGCATCCCCTATAACCCACAGGGCCAAGGGATCATAGAACGTGCTCACAACACCCTCAAATAGCAACTAGAAAAACAAAAAGGGGGAGAGGAGACCCTGGGACAAACTGAGAGGGAATGCCTTTCCCTTGCTCTTTTTACCCTAAATTTTCTTTCCCTCAACATTCAGGGCCTCTCCGCTACTGAACGCCATGCGGGTGTGGGACCTCAAAGAGGTCCTTTGGAAGGACCGGGTGATGGGGCTTTGGAAAGGCCCAGACCCAGTCCTAATCTGGAAGAGAGGAGCTGTTTGTGTTTTTCCCGCAGGACCAAGAATCTCCTATCTGGGTCCCAGAGTGCCTCGTACGCTTTGGCCCTTGGGAAGAACGAACAGCTGGTCAGGACCATGGGCATTCCCCTCGGCCTGTTGCTATTGCTGCTGATACCAAGAGTCCTCAGTTATCTCTGATAGGTATGGAAGGAGACGCGCCGCATGGAACATCTGCTACAGCGGGGCACAGGAATGGGGACCCACCATCTTACTCCAGGGCTGGTACCCCACCAGAGAGACACATAACTTGATGGCTCTGGGGACAGGCTTTACCACTCCATCTCTTGCCCCTTGCCTACTTGATCAGCGGATCTCTGGCCTGGCATTGGTATTGCCACAGCCAGCACCGGCACACCTGACATCTGGCCTTTGCTGTGTGCACACTTGAGGCTGGCCAATCTCCTCAGGTGTGGCTCAACATGCTAGACCGGTAGTCAAAGGCAGGTAATGACATCTCTTTCAGGCGACCAACCTAAGACAGGTGTGGGAGCACTCCTCTCCCATGGCCAATGACGGGTAGGGCACACCCAAGAGAGATACAACCTAAGACAGGCTCGGTCCCTCTGAGCATCTTAGAAAAACAAAAAGGGGGAGATGTGGTGGGCCATAAAGACTGCTCCCCAAGATGGTGGCTGGCAATATGGCGGGCTGTAAAGACCACCCCCCCCCAAGATGGTGGCTGGCAGCAAGCCAGAAACCTCTGTTTAACACAAACTGCAGACCTTATTTGGTAATATCTGTGGGCGGTGGGAGAGGCCTCGAGAGGAGAATGTATATAAGCACCCAAGACAGGAAGTGGGAGGGAGAATAAAAGATCAAGCTTGCACTCCATGTGTTGCATCTCTCTCTGAGGGATTGGTGAGGGTCACGACAACTGCTTCCAATTTATAATCTTAAATATAATATGCCATTTTATCACACAACATAAACTGCATCATAATAAACAGCAATGATTCAGTAAACATGTTAATATCATGTATGTAGACATATTACAACTCTCAGACTTCAGGGTACCACCTTTTGCTTCAACATGACCATATCTATGATATCTCAGTATATATCTCCTAGTTTTACTTAATAACTTTGCTCTTGTTTTCTGTTTTCAAACAATTATCTTGGAAATGATGCTCATTTAACCAACACTGATAAATATGTTACTGTTCATGTATTACAATGGGCAGTAATCTATGGCAAGCTTTATTTGTCAGAAAGCTTGGGTTCTAAGAACCAAACATTAAGAAATGGAGCTCTGATAGCATTTGCCATCACTCCTAATAGCATTTCACTGAGCAGGCAGACTAATGTGATGTTCATTGCTTTTAATTTGAAGTCCATCAGATTATATGCAGGAACAAAAAGACCTGGCAGCTAAATATGTACAAGCTTGAGAAAAACAGAATCCCTATAATAAAAATCCCATAAGGGGCTTATCAGTTAGTAACACCAGGTAAAATACTAGCAACTCCCCCATCAGGAAATCAATAGCTCTTCATGTAGGCATTTTTCTCCTGCAATAGAAACATAATATTAATGGTCTCACATGTTAAAATATTGTGCTTGCATTGTTTCACATGTGAGACTGAATAAGGAAGTCATTTCAGTCTCTAAAAGTTTACAGGTTTCCTTTGATTCATTGAGGGCACCTACACATCAGAGTTCTTATCTGAAGGTATACAGGACAGACCTTTGCTGATTCTTTCTTTAATTTTCCATTTGCTTTTGTCCCTTTTCTTTCTCTTGGTTGTTATTCCCCACTGTGATGCTTTTTGGAGACATTAAGATTTTGTGTGACTTCAGTGTTTCCACATTGAAAGAGAAAAAGCAATTCCCTTACTAAGAATTATTTTATTGTTTTGGACCCAAATTTATACATAGATGTATTTGATGTATATGCCATACATAGAAAAGATCTGGTAAAACCAAAAATATATCTTATTGAGAAGAGGTACAGTACTGAATTACCCTATTCATGAGTATTCCATCTTGAATTTGGTTTATTATATCAGTCCTATTTCTCCAAGGCCTAAATAAACAAATTCCATTTTTCCCCAAATTCCATGTTTTATGTAACAATATAAAGAGGGCATGTCTTTATAAATTCCAGAGTAGTGAGACATACAAGCTAGAATTCTTATAATTTTATTTTCCTGTTAACCTTTCTCATGATATATAGTAGGAACAAAGAATGTCTCTCCTACAGTGTTTCCTCCAAAGGAAAACAAAACAAAACAAAACAACAACAGCAAAAAAGAGCTCCAACTTTCAAAAACAATCAAACTCAGCATGTTTACTGGGCTAGGGTTTAGCTCAGTGGCATATCGTCTGCCTTGCAAGTTTAGGCTGTGAAGTCAATCCCTGGTACAAAAATAAATAAATGAAATTAATTTTCTTAAAGTTTCTCATCTTGCAAACCCACAAACCTTAACCCTCAAGAGCTCATGGGTGGAGCTTTTTGCAGATGGCTACATCTAGGATGTATGATACTGGGTTTAAGAATACAGGGAAACTAAATTGGTTTATCAGAGTTTGGATGTGGATAATGGAAGCCCCACTCCAGTTGTAGGTGGTACCAATCAATAGGCTTATTCCCAAAATGGAATATAAAGGGAAAAGAAGGAAAGCAGTGGCCTTTTACTGCTTGCTGCTGCCTTCTGCCTCCCGTGCCATGAACTGACTTTCCTCTGTGATGATCCTCTGCCATGCCAACCTACCTTGGAACCAGCTGTGAATTCAAATTTCTTCTGTTTTCCTGCAGTAAACACCCACTGATACAAAACTGTAAAACAATATTCATGTTCACATGGTGGTCCTAGAAAATTCTTTGCATTCTTTTCACCCATACACATTAAAGCACATGTTCCCCGTAGGAAGATAGTACTATGAAAGGTATTTATAGAGGTATCTTTGTTGGAACTTTAAGCTAGTGAGAAACTAAAATGGCATGTAGGAATCACTTAAGCTTTATGAATGTTTCTAATAGTGCCAGTGGACTAGAAAGTACTTTTCCATGTATTTTATAGTATATACAATATCTATGAATTCTAACTTCTTATGAATAAAGAGTAGAATAAGCCATAACTTAAACAAATTATTTAAAAGGATCTCTCCTCAAAGATTATTATCATATAACCTATAAATCCAACTTTACTATAACTTGTCCTTTCTGTCATTTGGTATTGGACCTTTTCTTCACTTTCTGCTCGTGCTGATTTGAAATTCAATGAGCGGATGCTATCATTTTTATACTTTCTACTGGCCAATGGCCAATAGAAATATTATCTCCAAAGGTTGTATGCTATAGCTTCATTTGCTAGTTTGTAGCACTAATGCAAATGAACCTGTAAGAAGTGTAGCCACCAATGCAAAGCAGTTAGGTCGCTAGCAGTGCGCTCCTGAAGAGGACATTGGGAGGCCAGTCTTTTCTCTGTCTCCTTTTGCTTTCTGGCCACTAGAAGGTGAGTGACTCCTTCCCCATGTGCTTCCAGTATGATGTACTGTGCTGTCACAAAACCAAACACTGTGTCCAAGCTTCTGAAACTGTGAGCCAAAGTAAACACTACCTCCTTATAAGTTTACTTTTTCAGGTATATTGTCTTAGTGGAGAAAAACAGATTACTGGGAAAATCATTTTATCCTCCTTCATTTAAAAAATTTCTTCTGTTTTCCAGAATCTAGCCTAACCTGTACATGTTAGAGATGCCTTGACTATATATTTCCAATTGAGAGCACATGTTTGCTAACCTTCTTTGAAATTAGAGTACAAAAATACTATCTTTCCTTATTAACTTATTCTCTTCCAACAGCCACTCCACTGAGATGATTACTAATACAACCTTGCTCTTCCTGAAAAGTAGCTTGCGTCTTGTTGTGAAAGGTAGTTTGGATCCTCAGTTTTTATGGTCTATAAATTCCTGAAAATAATATCCCCTCTACATTTACATAAATAAAAAATCCAATAAAAATACTTGGACACATACACTCCAAGTAGTATATTTAATTTTCTTTTACAGTAATTTGAATCAACAGCTGTAAGAACAGGGAGAACAAAAACAAGATTCCTAGCAACCTACTGAAATATATCTTCTGTGTGACAACATAGGAATCTATTCTCAGAATACTGTCACGTGTTGGCTGAACTGGGTTGAAACATGATTATTAATGAATATAAAATGATGTTTATAGGATGTAGATGATCAAAATCATGTATCATGGGCCAGAGATTTAGCTCAGTGGTTCTGGCACCTGCCTCGCAAGTGCAAGGTCCTGAGTTCGATCCTGGTAACCACATACAATGCTGGGCATGGAAACTCACGCCCACCAGCAATCAATACCACATACCACAGTGCCAGTCGTGGTGGCTCATGCCTGTAATCCCAGCACTCAGGAGGCAGAGGCAGGAGGATTGCTGAGTTCGAGGCTTGTCTGGGCTACATAATGATCTCAGGGCCAGAATGAACTACAAAGTGAGACCCTGTCTCAAAAAAAAAATATGTATCACTATGTACTGATCTGGGGTGGTATGAAAGTATTTTCTAACAAAACTAAAGTCATTTCACATATCCCAAGGAAATCACAACTACATAAAGGCTCTATACATTAGTTCCTTTTGTATGATTTCATCTTAGTAACTCCCTTTTACAGAAGTAATTACATGACTGAGTTAAAGAAATAGAAGTAATAAAGATTAAATATGGTACATATTAACCTTTAAAGATGGAGCTCTCACATATGTTAGTTTGAATCATAATGGTAATTGGAACTCATTGTGTGTTTTTTTTAATTAAATAGGTAACTAGTGGTCATACTTTCCCCTTATCTCTGAAGAATATGTCCTATAGCTACCAGCAGATGAAAATATAAATCATAGCAAAACCTATATTATGTTTTTTCTATATGTACATAAATATTATGAGAAGTTAAACTTGTAAATTAGGTACAGTTAGAGATTAACAGTAACTAATAAATAATAATAATATAATGGCCATTTTTGTTTTGTGAGCAATTAGGTAAAATAGGGTCACTGGAACACAAGCACTGAGATACAGTAAAAGTTGTTTCTATTGACAAAGAATAATACCCAATGTCTAATGAGTGTGTTGGCTGAATACACTACAAAGAGAGATGATTCACATTCTCTGTGGGAGAAAGTAAGAGGGGTAGGGTTTCTTCACAGTACTTAGGACTGTATGAAATTTAAAGCTTACGAGTTACTGTCTCAATTTGCTATTTAATATATTCAAAACCAATGACATGTAAGAAAGTAAACCTTGGAAAAAAGAAGAGAACTACATAAAAGAGGAGTTCTGCTGCATATTGCTAGAAGCAATGTCTAAAACAACAGTAATAATATAAATAATGAGGAACAAAGAAGTGGTAACAGCAATCCCTTATTGGTTCTCAGCTACTATTACAATAGCTTTAAATTCTTTGTGTGAGTCAATCATTACAGTACTTTAAAGCTTCTACATTTATAAATACTTTTAGGAGTAAAGTAATTTTACCTTCCAGATTCAGTTCTTTATACAATGAAATTGTTCACTGATCTAGCAAAAGATACTATCAACTGTCAAAGACTTGGTCACTATTTATAGTCAAATTCAAGAGATGTTATTAATGTATTTTTGAAAACTAATACTTAATGATAGTGTCTCAGGTTTTACTCTCCTAAGAAATTGTTTCTCTCTAGAAATGAATTTATTAAATTTATTTTCTTTCAATTTAAATTGTACTTTTTCGCTGATTATTTCTACCTTCATGGTTATCAATTATTGCAAATTACATAAGATTTTAAGCTTCTATCATATTCCACCAGATAGAAAATTGTGGTTTATGTCATACATATATATCAAATGTGATATGCAAAACTATCTTCAGGTTTATTCTACTTCTAGCAGCTCTGCCTTAGACTGTTTCTTGCACGTGTTGATAATGCCAGAATCTATCCTCTGTCTCAGTGCAATTCTATCCCTGCAAACTATCTCAATTCTCTATTTTTAAATTAATTTTATTTATACCTACATCAATTATTTCTTGCTTGGGTGTGAGAACCTTTTGATATTCTTCAAATCTGGAATAGATTTCCTTATTTTGCAGTTGAGTTTATTGTTTATCAACCACAGAAATAAGTTTAACCTCCAATAAGACCATTTTTCTCCAGAGAACACCTATAATCGTCCTATACTCACTCGGGCCTGAATCTAATCAGATCTGCTGCAGATTTTTCTTCTTAAAATGATTTCAGTGTTTTAAGGTATTATTCGTTGGGCCGGAGGGTTAGCTCAGTGGTTCCGGCACCTGCCTCGCAAGCGCAAGGTCCTGAGTTCAATCCCCGGAAAACACATATAATGCTGGGCATGGAGACAGGCCCACCAACAATCAATACTGCATACCACAATGCCAGACGTGGTGGCTCATGCCTGTAATACCAGCACTCGGGAGGCAGAGACAGGAGGATTGCTGAGTTCACAGCGGCTTGCCTGGGCACCATAGTGAGCTCATGGCCAGCCTGAACTACAAACTGAGCCCCTGTCTCAAAAAAAAAAAAAGATATTATTTGTTTATGGAACCTGGGATAATGCTGAAATCTCATTTTATAGACTTTCTAAATCAGAGGATCAGAGGGTATTACCTACTGCTGTTTGCATCCGCTGAGCAAAATACTTCCAGCTACTATGCTCATTAATTCCAAGATCTAAATGTTAATTGCTGCAGTGTTTTTGAACAAATCACACTTATTTTAAGTTTTTTAAAACATTATATGTTATTTTGAATAGATTTTTATTGCCCTGTATCTTAAACTCAGTAATCATATGGTTGTGTTGAAGAGCTATTTTTGGTACTGTATAGATAGATAAAGCACTTTAAATCCCATACCATCAGAACTTTAAACTTAAAAGAAACAAGACTAGGGTACCTTTAAGCTAACAAACAAAACAAAACAAAACAAAACAAAACAAAACAAAACAAAACCTTAGAATACAACCAAATGAAACAAAGTCGAGTAAAATTTGACAGGCTACTTAGATAATTAAGTCATAAAATATAAGGAAAATTTTATAACACAATATACTATAAAACTTAAAATATGCCACTATAAATATTTTTCTTTCCTTATAAAAGTGTGTATATAATTTTCCCTGAGTGGGGCTCCAAGTCTCTTGGAGGTACTCTTCTGCTATCATTATCCCATCACAGGCAGCCAACATCTCTTCCTTAATATCTATTTTCATTGTAACCGTTCATCCAATTTGTATCATCCCTGCTTTTTTCTCTCCCCAACAAGGCTAGAGCTATTTAATGATCAAATACATTTTCTGTTTTAGTATTGGTAGTGAACTAGTAGCCATTAATCCTTAGAATCTATTGTAGACAGTAAGTTGATTTGAAATATTATAGTCAATTAGGGATGGTCCTTCAAAGAAGTCAATGCAGAAGGTAAGAGCACATCACAACTGTGGCCAGGGTGCATTGGTTGAAGACAAGGATTCCACACAAAGAGAACTGAGCACACCTACATATTTCCTCTAGGGATGAACACCAGTGATTGATATTCTAAATAGGAATAAATCACTTTTGGAAGGAAACCAAAGCCTCCCTAGCCCTTTACTTCCTGGACAAGTCTTTGTTCAATCATTTGCTTCACCATTTGATCCCCATTTAATCAATAATACCTAAGTAACTATATTTGTAATATTATTGGTTGACCATAATTTTGTGTCCACTTTGTGATTTCCCACTGGATCAATAATACCTAAATGACCACATTAATAATCATATTGGTTAACTATATTTTTATTCTACCTTATGTCCACCTTAAAACATAGTTTTACTTTATAAAACTCCCTTGAGAAGTAGGGCTCATGGACAACCCAATTTCTAATACTCTTCTGTCTCTCTTAGACTGAAGCTATCTTTCTCTCAATATTTGCTACTCTTGATCTTCAATATTGCTTGAATTCATTCTTTGATTTTAGAAAACACAAACTCAGCATTTTGGACATCTAGCAGGTTAGAATTCTATTTTACTTATGTTATTTGGATCACTTGGAGGCCTTATATCATCCCTTTATTTCATGCACTATAGCAAAACCACACTGCTTGTTTAGTTCAGTCAAAAATAGGTCATACATAATAAATACACTGTATAATTTTTATGCATTATTATAGGGGTTGGGAGTACCCTATGAGTAAGGAAATGATAGGATGAGGATCTCGTAAAGTTTTATTAAAAATTAATAAGGTACCTTTAACCTCTCTAGCCAGACTCCAGTAATTAGAAGGGCAAAGGATGTGGAATTAGAGAAAGGAAACTAAAAACAAGCAACAGGAAAGACAAAGGCAATGGACTCATGACCAGGAAGTTCCTAGGTAGCATGATTAGCATAATTGAAAATCTCCCCTTCATTTAACCCTGTAGCCTAAACTACTAGTCCATAAGCCCTAACCATAATCTTATCCCCCTCCAAAGAACAGGGAAAAGTCCTTATTTGGAAGAAACTGAAGGTTAAAATAAAAAACAAGCCAGAGAGCTGATCAGATTGCAGGAGCCTATGTAGGATGAAAATCCCAGTAAGAGGAGTTGCAGACCAGAAGTCCGGGACTTATTCATTTTCTGAATACTCCCTACTTATCCTGAGTAGCTGTCTAACCCATTTTGAATAAATTGTCTTTTTATTTGTTTTTGAACTGCTTCTTTAACCCTTTTACCAAAGTGGGGTTTAGGATCGCTAGGAACCATGTGTCCTTGCAGCAGCAGAGGAGTGGCAAGACGTGGCAAAGAAATGCCTCACTGTCCACCCTGGACTTTATACTGTGGCATAGCATGACATGGTGTATAACCTTCTCCAGACATTATACTGTTGAACTCTGTTTACCACAAATAAATATTATTCCTCTCTTAATAATAGACAAAGAAGTGTAATATTTTTAACTGGAAAGCAAAATCTTTAATGGTATACAGAGGTTTTTAAAAACCTATTCTATGGAGATTATTTTTGTTTTGGCAGGTCACCCAAAGGACAAGTCCAAATTCTGGATTGAAAGAAAAATGGAAAATTGTTTTCCTCAGTGACATTTTGAATGCAGGCTTTTGACAATGTCTAGCTAATTGAATGATTTGTAATTCAATTTGCCATTAAACGAATGCCTGGAACTTGCTCACCTCCCATTTTCCACAATCTTTTATTCAGACAGAAACACAGCTGTGTGTGTCTGGGTCATACATTATGCTTAGTTTTAGAAAAACAATAAAGTACAAATACAAATCTACCTTTCAGACTTGACGAGACCTGCAGTGTGCATTCTTGAGTAAAATCTGTGGTGTTAGTATATTATGATATTTTGTTTAAATAATGATAAACCTAATTAAACCCTACAATTGTGAGTCTGAAGAAAGATCATATTACAATAGTGTAATGAATTGGTTTGTTAAACAAAAAGATCACTTAAGCTTTGTAATCACAGATTTAACTGTGGAATTCTGATTGCTTGTTTAAAATCCTTTTGTCTTTGTCCTTGCTTTGCAACACATCTACTAAAATTGGAATGATCCAGAGAGTAATATGGTGCCCGCACAAGTATGACGTGCAAATTTGTGAAGGATTCCATTTTTTATTTATTTATTTATTTTGAGACAGGGTCTCACTTTGTAGTTGCGGCTGGCTCTGAGATAACTATGTAGCCCAGGCAAGCCTCGGACTCAGCAATCCTTCTGTCTCTGCCTCCCGAGTGCTGGGATTACAGGCATGAGCCACCACGCCAGGCACTGTGGTATGTGGTATTGATGGCTGGTGGGCGTGAGTCACCACGCCCAGCATTGTAAGTGGTTACTGGGATCGAACTCAGAACCTTGCGCTTATGAGGCAGGCGCCAGAACCACTGAGCTAAATTCCAGTCCAGCATTCCATATTTTTAAAATATGTTTCAAAATGTATGATAGGTATTGTGAAACAGGAAGAAAATGTAGAAGGAAAATGGGACTAGGGTTGTGGCAAAGGGAAAGAAAGGGAAAGAAAAATACTTGATAGTAAATAGGAAAAAAATGGAAACAAAGATTATTTATATGAAGGGTGGGAGGTTACGAAGGGAAGGAGGATTGGAAAAGATTAGAATCAAGATATGTTGTATATAGGTACAAATTGCAAATGAGGAATGTGATCATAATGTACTCCTAAAATGTAACAATAAAATCGACTTATTAAAAAATCTCATCTATTTCCATCTATAAATGCAGATATTTCTGAGATTTATTGCATATGTCACACATAGTGTGTGTAACATTGATGGAAATGTATGTCTGTGCAATTTAGACCTAATCTATCACATAAGCAAGATTATTTTTAAATGCAAATCATTTTCTTGTAGTTAAATGGGAAGTTTACAAATTAGTAGAAATGGGCCAGATATGCAAGTTTTTAACTAAGTAGAAAAATTATCAAATATAACTGTTATTTCCAAAATTCAGTCCTTTGAGATATTTTTTAAATTCCAAATTTGAACTGTTCTATCCAGAAGTAGGCTAACAATTCTCTACTTCAGTATTCAGCACTTTTCAGCTATCATCCCTGCATTAACTCCAAATAAGCCATAACAAACACAAAAATGGCCTAAAAATGTTGAGCCAGCCTATTTATTAACAAGATAGTCATACGTTCAAACTGTCTAACACCATCTGCTTTTTATTTATTGTCATCTTACTGTGACCACTGGGAACTGGAAAAGAAGCATAACTGCTCATAGAAAGAGTATGTCAATAAAAGTATCTCTTCTTTTGCAGTGTTTCAGGGACAGTGTGTTATTGACTAGAGTAATTATAGATTTCACATTACCCTTCCAAACGTCAAGTGGAAACAAAAAGCTTAATCAGTCACAAATTCAATGAGCCCTCATTTCCACAGCTAAGGCAGAGGTGAATCTGATGGTTTATTCAGGGGTGTCACCATAAGGTCATTGATTCAATTCAAGGAAATGGAACAATTATAACTACGTGTCCACTAATGTGCAATGTACAGGATATAAAAATAATAATATGCCAGTCATTCTCTCAAAAGCATACATATTTAACAGGCAAAATGAAATTGTAAACAAATAACTAGCCAACTGAATGATTTGTAATTCAATTTTTCATTAAATGATTGCCTTGAACTTCTGTCCCTTTCATTTCCCATAAACATAAAGAAGTAATTAGCTTGGGAATACAGTGTAAATTCATACCATAAATTAAAAATTATATCACAATAAGATTATTTGATTTTTTAAATGGTTGAAATACTTCCATTATGGTTATACCTTAACTTTCCGTAAGTTGGATCTTTCTTTAAAGTAAACCTTACTGCATGAACACATGCCCTATTTTGAATCAGAGACAAAAGAGAAGTGATACATTAAAAACTTGCTGTAAGGGCCAGGGATTTAGCTCAATTGGTACTGTGCCTACTTTGGAAGCACAAGCACAAGGGCCCGAGTTTGATCCCCGGTACTCCAACAAAACAAAACAAAACAAAACAAAACAAACAACAACAACAACAAAAAAACACTTTTTCTACATAGATAACAAAATTAGCATGCTAATAAGTGGGCAAACTATTCTCTGTTTAAATTGCAATTAAACTGAAATGAAAACATGTTTTAATATAAGAAAACTGAATATTGCTGTACATGGACCCAATCCACATTTTACTATTCATATTTGTATTGTTAAATTTGCAGAATGATAAAATCTAAGAGTATCAAAGACTATGACATACTATTTTATTGTAAATATGATGAAATTGATGGGGATATTTTAACATATTCTATAGAATAGGTGACTTATTGACCTTTTATATAGGAATCTACAGATGTATATCGATTTCTTTTAAAAAATATGTATCTTTATTGGTACATTGTATGTACACAACATGATCACACTCAATATTGGGAATTTATACCTGTATATGACACAATTTAATTCTCATTTTTTCCCATTCCCCTACCTACTGGACAACCCCCACCCCCTAAATACATGCTTTGTTTCACTTTTATTATCATCACAGTTTTTCCTTACCTCTCATTATTCACTCATTTCCTGTTGCATATTTTTTATTTCACAATATCATCATACATTCTAGAACTTATTAATATCTTCAATTTCTCATACCAGAAAACAAATGATATTTACATATCTGTGCCCTATTTATTTCACTTATGAATATGCCTTGAAGGTACATCCATTTGAGTATAAATGACTCAAACACAACATTCTTTAAGACAGAGTAATACTCCACTTTATAGAAAAACTTCATCTTTATCCAGTCTCCAGTTGATGGGCATTTGGGTTGTTTCCAAGATTGGTCTATAACAAACTGAACTTCTGTGAACATGGGTGCACATATGTCACTATGATATGAATCTTTTAATTATTTCATGTACTTACCTAGCAGGGCAATAACAGGGTCAAATGGGACTGCTAATCCTAGTTTTTTGAAGAATCTCCACACTGACTTCCATAGAGGTTGCATACCAGTCTACATTTCCACCAAGAGTGGAGAAGGTTTCCTTTTCTCCATAGTCTGGCCAGCAATTATTGCTGGCTAATTTTGAGCTAGCAGCCATTCTTTGTGGAGTGAGACAAAATCTTAGTGTTCTTTTCATATGCATCTCTCAAATGCCCAATGATGTTGAGCATTTCTTCATATGCTCCTTGGCAGGTTTTAGATGTAATTCTCATTATATACTCTTTCATTTCAAGCAAAATCTAGAGGGGCTGAATATAAGTAATTATTCTCTAATTTGATCTTAGAATGAGACTGTAAACTCCTACACAAACAGAATCCTACCTATATTATGAATATAGTTCTGTGCTATTAAACTTCTTAAAATACAGGCACCGATATTAGAAAGTAGTACAACACCAAGTGGATGAAAGCTGTACAATCACACACATATGGAAAATAAAGAAATTCTATCAGGTACAGTATCATTATACATAGATATTTTTCTCCTGGAATCCCATTTGAATATGAACACTCCCTTTTATTACTTGTTTCTTGAAGATATAGCTGTCATTACATTTAAACTCTACATGTCCCCTGTATTTGTAAAATACAAGGGAAAATTTAAAAAATACACTTAATGTATATATTTAAAAACCTTATTACAAGGTTATAAGACAGAGCAATACTCCATTTTATAGAAAAACTACATCTTCTTTATCCAATGATAAGCCAAGATTGATGGGGAGAATGTGTTCAAAGTGAAACATATTTTTGATTATCTAATGGAGATTAATAGCAATGTTTCTTTTATTTTATTTTTTTGAGACAGGGTCTCGCTAGCAATGTTTCTTTTGATGTGATTTTTAATTTAAATATTCATTATATCTTTTCATCACATTTTGATAACTGTTTATAGAAATTTCTGTCCAATAAAAATATCCCTGTGTGTTTTTATTTACCTCATTCACATATCTGGCATGATGCAACTTCTGATTCTCCCCCAAAGTCAAAATGATCATGAAAAGTCATTGTCTTAATTCAGAAAATCAAGGCAGCCCAACAGCTCTATGTAAGACAAAAAAGGAGGACTTCCACAGCTGCTTCAGCAAGTTGCAAAAACAATAAGATGCATATGTTTGAAGTGAAGGGGAGTACTCTGACAGGGATTAATAACAAAATGCCTTCCTGTACATTTTAAAAAATTTTAAACCCTCAGCATACAAATTTTTTATAACATATATTTTGTATTTTCCACTTCTTGTTTTGTTCTCCTACAGTAAGATTTAAATCACCCACTAAGATGTCAAACTCCACCTCTTTCATTTGGCCTAGATTTTAGAACACTGACCACATTACCAAGTTGAGATTTAAAAAGTATCAATGGTATTATTATTTTATTACACTTAATTGCTCAGATGTTTTCTAATAAAAATGGTTATGTTTGGAAAAACCCGGTAAGAAAATAAATGAATAATCATGATAGAAAGAAAAAATAAATCCATTTATTTAATAGACCTTCTTATGTCGAGCTTGATACAGAGATCTCTGAGGCTTCCTGTTAGATATGGATAACAAAGTAAGTCTTAAAAATAATTTTGAACAATATTCAATGTGAAAAGTCAAATTAAAAGTACCGAATTCTAGAATTATGCAAAATAAATTCAGAATGTTTTATACTTAAGTAGTCCTGAAAAACTGAAGCTTAACTATTTCCTGAAGATGAGAATACAATATTTTCCATCTACTTTAGTAAAGAATTACTGCCAGGCATGGTGGCTCATGCCTGAAGTATTAGTACTCGGGTGGCAGAAGCAGGAGGATTGCTGAGTTTGAGGCTTGCCTGGGCTACATAGTGAGCTCAGGGCCAGCCTGGACTACAAAGAAGACCCTTTCTCAAAAAAAAAAAAAAAAAAAAAAAAAAAAAAAAAAAAAAAAAAAAAAAAAAAAAAAAAAAAAAAAAAAAAAAAAAAAAAAAAAAAAAAAAAAAAAAAAAAAAAAAAAAAAAGAATTACAGAGAACCCATATTTGATAATTTGGAAGTTCTACAATTTACTCTGTTACAATTTAAATTCTCTCTCATTATCTTCCAGTATATAACACAAATTAATATCAGGGCTGGAGTTTAGGCTCAGTAGTTCCATTTCCTGCCTAGCAAGTGAAAGATCCCTGGTTCGATTCTTGGTAGCCAAATACAACAGCACCTTGCATGGTGACTCACACCCACCAGCAATCAGTACCATATACCACATGCTGGGTGTGGTGGCTCACGCCTGTAATCCCAGCACTGGGGAGGCAGAGACATGAGGATTGCTGAGTTCGAAGCTTGGCTAGGCTATATAGTGAGCTCAGAGCCAGCCTGAACTACAAAGTGAGGCCCTGTCTCAAAACGTCCGGCATTGTGGTATGCGGCGTTGATTGTTGATGGGCGTGTCTCCACGCCCAGCATTATATGTGATTACCGGGGATCAAACTCAGGACCTTGAGCTTGCGAGGCAGGCGCCGGAACCACTGAGCTAACACTCCGGCCCTGTAATGTCAGAATATATTCATATTTTCTTGGTATATGTGCTGCCGAAGCGAGCACATATTCATATTTTCTTGGGATTCATTTAAAACATGAATGTCATAAAGACATATGTGCACCTATTTCACAGCAGCTCAGTTTGTGATAGACCAATCTTGGAAATGACCCAGATGTCCATCAACAGGAGACTGGATATAAAAGATATTTGTTTTGTTTTTTAATAAAATGGAATTTTACTCTGCCATAAAGAAGTTTCAGTCATTTGTGTGCAAATGGACATACTTTGAGGACACATTAATAAGTGAAATTATTAGGTCACAGATATGTAAATACCATATCTTTTCTCTGGTATTAGGACCTGTAGATGTAAATGAGTTCTAGAATATATGATACATTTTTTGAAATAGGTTCAAATGGAATGTGGTAAGGGAAAATAATGATGGGAAATAAATAAGATTTTAAAAGAAAAAGAAAACACATGTATATAGGGGGAGTAGGGTTGTGGAGTGGGTAAAGATATGGGTAACAATGAGAGTTAACTCATTTTACATTCTGGTACAAATTCTCTAATGTTGAGTGTGATTGTGAGCTGTATACAAAATGTACCAAGAACTCAATTTTTTAAAAAGGGTTTGTTCTTTGTAAATAACACAATTTGCAGATCCTGAAGGAAAATGGAAGATTTATTTTACATATATTGATACTTATTTCATATAATAATCTGTGATTCAATATTTATGACTACTATTGGAGTATATGGCAGAAACAGTTCCTGGTCAACAGATATTCCTTGTACTTGTTTCCATTTATTTTCAGTCAGTCAGAGTTATGTAGCTAGTTCTAATCAATGTGTTATGAGTCATTTTGTCCTTTATTCTTTGGTTTATCTGTTTCTGCTAACATCAGAGCTACAGCTTCCTGTACAGTGAACTGTAAGATAAATAATGGTCACCTGCCATACAGTAAAACAGAGATAAGTAAAATTTTATAGTACTATTCACAAATGTTGACTTTGAACACTCATAAAGAGATTAATTATATCAAGTATCATACAATCCACCTGCATAGTAATCTGGCCATTTGATAAGTGGACTTCACCAAGCAGTTGCTCTAATGTGACAAGGGAAGGATATCTGAAGGGTCCACATGCACAGGTCTGTTTTTTCAGGTCTGAAGCTGACCTGAAAAAGCTGAATAGATAAAGACTGATAGGACTAGTTTTACTTTATGTTTATATACAGCTCCTTAATCTGCAGCCAAATTATGCAGTATTTAGATACTTCTAATCTTTATAAAATAGATAAGAAAACCTGCTTTAAAGATTATGACTAGGTAGCATCTGCCAAGGTGACTGAATTAGAAGTACACTGTATATAATTCTGCTATATAGGTGAACTAGGGCCACAAATAATACATTGTATTTCTAGTTGACAACTGAAGCAAAACAATGGAATCAGCAAGGAATTGATCCAAGCCTAAACAGCATGGCAAACTGGAGATCCAGGAAGGCAGCTTAATAAAACCACAATGTCAATCATAGTTCCCTGGCCAGGAGGAATCTTAGGTGCTGGGAAAAGTAGGTGAAAAAGGTCCTTATGCTAATCTTAGCAGCAGACCCTCAGTCCTAACTGCAAGAGAGTGCCATGGTCCTCACAGGCTTTAAATTTAGTCTGGGAAACTATATCACCTAAAAGAGATTTTTTTCTGATTGAGAGAAGGCTGTCCGTAGGTCTTAGAAGCATGTAGCTAGCCTGGTAGTGCATAGTATTGGGCTGGCATGTACCTCACAGAGTGTAAGACATTTTTTTCAAACAACCCTATAGCTTCAGAACCAGGGGCTGTTATACGTACAAGCCTAAGTACCACCTATGTTTAACTCACAGAAGCTAACTAAGGTTTTCTGCAAAGTCTAAAACCTTGAATCTGTAATTAATTTTGCTACATTCTCTCCTGGCTTTATTTACACCTACCCATCAGAAGCTGGCAACACTTACTGTACCTCCTACAGCTCCAGGAAAATGGATACCTACAATTCTAAACCCTAGCACCATCTATGCTCAATCAGTCAGAACTAGAGAAGGCTTCCTTCCTGACTGCAGACTTGAAATTATAGAGTGGGGTTTTAAAAATATCAAAGTTTTGGGCTGGAGATTTAACTCAGTGGTTCTGGAGCCTGCCTTGCAAGTGCAAGGTCCTGAGTTTGATCCCGGTAACCACATACAACAATGCTTGACATGGTGACTCACACCTGCCAGCAATCAGCACCACATACCACAGTGCCAGGCGTGGTGGTTTATGCCTGTAATCCCAGCACTCAGGAGGCAGAGACAGGTGGATTGCTGAGTTCAAGGTTTTCCTGGGCTACACATAGTGAGCTCAGGACCAGTCTGAACTACAAAGCGAAACCCTGTAAAAAAAAAAAAAAAGTTTATTTTTGAGGTCTATTGGAAAGTCCTATTCTATTCTATGATGACAGAACTGTGGCTATTGGTGCCAGAGATCCATACTATTCTGGATCATACTAGGGAAACATCTTTATATTTTTAGCTTAGGGACTATGACTGCTGAGATCTAATGCTGGTATCATTTATGCTTGCAATGAGAGACATGCAGAGCACTAGGCTCACAACTTCATCACCAAGATTGTCACTGGTGTTGTCAGAGGCCCTAAAATTCTCAATACTTCACCCTGTAGAGTGTAAGGACATGTACTTTTGGAAGCTTATGTACACTTAAAGTTACATAAGCAAGCTTCATGAAACAACACAGTCTAATGAAGTCATTAATGATGAATAGTATCTAATGAATAGATTTTATTAACTTAAAAAGTGAAAAGAATCACAAAAACTACACTTTTGAGTTCCCTTAGTACTAAAGCTAAAGCATCTGCCTAACTGAAAACCTATACTTCACCTAAACAAAGTATGGGCTACATGGGCTACTCCATGAAATTTAAAGAAGAAACATTTTAACTAGATGCAAAGATATCAACACAGGGAAATAAATATAAATCAAAACACATCACCTACAATGGAGAATGATAATTTTATAGAAACACATTGTTATGGCTTGTATTTACATGCCTCTTCAAAGGTTCATAGAGCCATAGTTGGGGCTCTGGGGAAGCAGTTGGATCATGAGTGTGTGATACTGGAGTTATGGTTGTATGATGAGTAAATTGGTTTAATGTAGTTCTGAGTATAGACAATGAAGCCCCGCCCTTGGTGTGGATGGCTCCAGTCAATAAGTTTATAGCCTGGGTGGAATATAAAGTGAAAAAAACAGATAAGTTTGTTATTTTTTCTGCTCCCTACCTAATTTCCTGTGAACCATTTAATATTTGCAAAGCTCATCTGCTATGTTACCCTGCCTTAGAGTCAGCTGACTGTGGACTGAAATTTCTACAAACTGTGTGCTAAAATAAACTTTTCCTACTTTAACTTGTGAGCATTGGGTATTTTGTTCCAGCAATGAACAAAATTACTAAGATATAGGTCCCCATTTGAAATAAAATGACCAAATTCCTGAAATATAATTAAATATAATAAAAAGCACAGAAGTCTAAAAGAGTACAGGTAGGCAATAAAACAAGACAATTAAGGGTATGAGTAAGAAATTCACCAAAGAGACAGCAATCAAAAATGAAGAACTTTATCTATTCCAATTTCTTGTAGGGCTTTGATCATGAATGGGTGTTGGATTTTGTCAAATGCTTTTCCTGCATCTACTGAAATGACCTTATGGTTTGTGACCTTTAGTCTGTTAATATAGTGTATATATTTATTGATTTATGTATGTTGAACCATCCTTGCATCCGTGGGAAGAATCCAACTTGGTCAGGGTGTATAATTTTCTTGATGATCTTCTGTACTCTGTTCACCAGTAAGTATCCTATTGAGGATTTCTGCATTAATGTTATTTATGATAAACCAACAGCCAGCATCATCCTAAGTGGTCAAAAACTGAAGACTTCCACATTAAGATGAAGAAAAAGGCAAGGATGTCCACTATCACCACTCCTGTTTAATATAAGACACAACAATTAAGTGAGAGAAAAAAAAGGAATAAACATAGAAAAGGAAGAAGTTAAACTGTAAATACCTGCTGATGACATGGTACTCAACCTAGAAGATCCCAAAGACTTGGCCAAAAGGCTGCTAGACTCAATTGCCAACTTTAGTAGTATAGCAGGATACAAGATCAATACTCAAAAATCAATAGCCTTTGTATAGACAAACAACAGCCTCACTGAGAGAGAAATTAGGGAGTCAAGCTCTTTCACATCATGCAAAAAAAAAAAAAAAGAAATATCTAGGAATTAGTCTAACAAAGGAGGTGAAAAACCTCTACTCTGAAAATAGTAGCACTCTGAAAAAGGAGACTGAAGAGGATATCAGAAATTAGAAAGACAATCCCTTGTTCCTGGGTAGGAAGAACAAACATCATCAAAATATCTATACTCTCACACCTACTATACAGACTCAGTGCAATTCCAACTGAAATACCAACATCATACTTCACAGATCAAGAGAAACTAATCCAAAAATTTATCTGGAACCACAAAAGACCTAAAAGAGCAAAATCAATTCTAAGCAACAAGGGCACAGTGGAAGGTATTATGATCTCCAAAATGAAACTATACTACAAAGCCACTGTGGTAAAAACTGCATGGTACTGGGCAAAGTAATGGACCTGCGGACCTGTGGAATAGATTAGAAGATCCAGAAATAACTCCAGATACACTAATTCGCTTCACTTTTGTTTTGTTTTGTTTCAGACAGGGTCCCATTTTGCAGTTCAGGCTGTCTCTGAACTCACTATGTAGTCCAGACAAGCTCAAACTCAGCAATACCCCTGCTTCTGCCTTCTGAGTGCTGGGATTACAGGCATGCACCACCACACTGGGCAAGCCACCCCATCTTTGACAAGGAGCTAAATATCTTCAGTGGAGGAAAGACAGCCTCTTTAATAAATGGTGCTAGAAAAACTGAGCTTTAATTGCCAAAGACTAAAGCTAGATCTATCTCTTTCACAATATACTAAACTAAAATTAAAGTGGATTAGAGACCTAAACATCAAAACAGAAACACTAACCCTGCTGGTAAACAGGTTAGGTTGTATTCTTGGAGACACTGGCCTAGGGAAAGACTTTCTAAACAAAACCTCTGTAGCACAAGAACTAGCAGAGGGTATCAACAAATGGGATCTCATCTTATTAAAAAGCTTCTGTATAACAAAATAAATCACCAGCAGAGCAAAAAGACAACCAACAATGTGGGAAAAAAAAAAGTATTTACCAGGTCTTTCTCAGACAAAGGGCTACTATTTAGAATATATTAAGAACTTAAAAATATCAGCCTCCCCCAAATTTAAAGGCCAATTAAAGAATATGCCTCTGAAATATAAAAGCAGTGATGAAACACAGGAAGAAATGCTCAATGTCACTGGTCATTTTAAAGATGCAGATGAAAACTACACTGAGATTCCACCTAACTCCACAAAGAATGGCTGCTATTGCAAAATTAATCAGCAATAAATGCTGTCGAGGTTGTAGGGAGAAAGGAACCCTTTTCCACTGTTGGTGGGAATGTAGACTCGTGCAACCGTTGTGGAGATCAGTGTGGCGATTCCTCAAAAAACTAATATTGGAGGTCCCCTTTGACCCTGATATTCCCCTGCTAGGAATATACATGAAAGAAAAGAATCATATTATAGTGACACATGTGCACCCATGTTTAGAGCAGTGAGTTTGTGATAGCTAAATCCTGGATACAACCCAAATGCCCACCAAGGGGAGACTGGATAAAGAAGATATCATTTAAAAAAAATAAAATGGAGTATTACTTTGCCATAAAGAATGACAAGGTTGAGTCATTTATACTCAAATGGATGTATCTTCCAGACATACTCATAAGTGCAATAAATAGGTCACAGATACGTAAATAGCATATCTTTTCTTTCATATGAGAATCTAAAGATGCAAATAATTCTAGAATATATATAGATTTTGTGATATACAAAATATTCAAAGAGAAAAGGGTAGGGGTAAGTAATGAAGGGAAAGAGAAAATATGATTTAGAAAAAGAAAGAAAATATATGTATATATGGGGAGGAGGTTGTAGGACGTAGTGGAATGAGTAAAAAATGAGAAGTAACTCATGTCATATGCTGGTATTAATTCCCAATGTTGAATGTGATAGAGGTGTGTATATAAAATGTTCCCATAAATAATTCAATTAAAAAAATCAAGAAACTGAAACATCAAAGAATAAATACAATATAGAGTTTATATAATAGACTAGATGTAGAACAAATTTCTGAATTTAAAGGTAGGTGTTTTGAATTAACTCAGACTAAGCAAGTAAAATGAAGAAAGCTTACGAAACTTCTGAGGCATTAAGTGACTAATGAAACTTCTGAGGCATTAAGTCAACAAAATTTTATAGGAATTACACAAGGTAGAGAAAAGGGGAAGGGATCGAAAAGCTATCTCATGAAACACAATTTGTCAAATCTCTGAAGATATACCGATATTCAGATACAATAATTTCAATGAACTTCAAGTAGATCCAACTAAAACAAACTTTCACCAATGTACATTGTAGCGAAAGTATCAAAAGTACAAAGAAATAATCTTAAGGATGTAAAGGGAGGAATATAAAATCATATGTAAGGAAATACAGCCTAGATATTCAGGAGCTCTCTCAAGAGAAGCAACATGGTCTAGGATAGGAGGTGAAAATGTCAGAAAAATTCTTCCAACCAAGATTGTGTATAACAAAATTATCTTTTGAAAAATGAATGAGAAGTAAAGATTTTTCCAAATGAAGGAAAGCTAAGAAAATGTATCAGTAGAGCAGACCTGAGAGCTAAGCATATATAAGGGAGCTTTATATTAGACACAAAGCGATCATATCTGCTATCATGAAAGTGTGATTACAAAAACACAATAAAAGGACATAAAGATGAATTAAAAGAAACTCAAACCTTAACATGAGAGAAAACTGCCAAATGGAAAATTAACAATTAAATTAAAATAATAATCACGATGAAAAATTTGGAAGAAAAATACACGAAACCATCATAATACAAAAGACAAAGTAATAGGAAGATGGAAGTTCAAATTTATCAGTAATAGCCTAGAATATACATTGGTTAAATTCACCCATGATAGGGCAACCCACCTCCTGGTCCTCATCCTGTTTATCATAAACAAAAGCTATCTTTCAATAAATTTTTCATGCTCTTAAGCTCCATTGTTCCTAGGAAAAAAGGTTCACCAGTGAAAATACACAGACTGGTTGAATAAATTAATAAATGAGACCCAACAACATGCAGCCTACAAGAAACTCATTTCACTGACACATACAGAGTATAATGAGATGAAGAGCCAGGAATAAATACTATACAACTTCAAATCAAAGTATATAAGAATATCTATACTCATAACAGAAAAAGTAGACTTACAAAGAAATTAAGAGATAAAAACAGTTTCTATACACTCATGAAATGTTAAATTCACTGAGATGATAGTACAACTTTAAATGTACATGTACCCAACAGACAATCATCTAACATATTAAGCAAACACTAGATTTGTTTACAAGGATAAATATAATAACATGAACATATTAATAAGAAAAATAATATGTGAACATCAAAATCCTAATTTTTTTAATGGGCAGGCTATTCAGGCAGAAATCAGCAGTACAAATCTGAGTTAAACCACTGATAGAGCAAAAGGATCTCACAGACATTTTCAGAATATGTAGCAACACATTAGAATATACAAGCTTCCAACAGCACTATGTAAATATGCAAATCACATATTGATAAAATTTTCTCTAAAATGGAAATAATATGCATCTTCTACCTCAGTAGAATAAAACTATAAAACAGCAACAAGCAAAATGAATGTATACCAACACTCTGAAATTAATGTGGTTTTACATGATCAATGAATCATTAAGAAAGCTAAATGTAAATAACCTAGAAACAAATGAAAATGAACTGAGTATCAAAATATTTGAAATATAGAGAAAAGCCTCCTAAAGTAAATTTATATATAAAAAAGTTATACCTAGAAAAACAAAGATCTCAAGCTATCTAAACATAAATAATAAAAATATTTCTCAAATACTTAGGATAAAATCAAAACTTACAGAAATAAAACAATTTTGAGAGTAAAGATATAGCCTCCAGAAAAGGAAAGAATATTTGTTAACCATGCATCTAACAGGGGATTAATGTCTGGAATACAGGGCCCAGGACATCACTAATAATCCAACTTAAAATGAGCTAAGGAACTGAACAGAAGCTTAAAAAAAAAACATACAAATGGCAAACTGTATGAACAATCCTCAATGTCACTGAGCATGAGAAAAATGTAGGGTTATCTCATTTTCTCTTTTTTGGTTTAATTTATTCTCTGATGTAAATGAGTTCCAGAATATATGATAGATTTTGTGAAATAGGAAATATTCAAAGGGAATATTGTAGGGGAAAGTAATGATGAGGAAGGGTAAATATGATGTGAAATGAAAAAGAAAGAACGGGGATTGTGGGGTGGGTAGGAATAAAGGTAAAAATGAGAATTAACTTGTGACCTGTACTGGTATAACTTCCCCAATGTTGAGTGTGATTGTGAGCTGTCTATAAAATGTACCAATAAAGAATTCAATTAAAAAATTTAAAATTTTAATTTTGAAGTTATCCAAACTTAAGGACAAAAAATTTCCAGTGCAAAAAATCTTCTAAAAACAAACAAACAAAAAATGTCATTCAGAATCATATTTATTCCTTCCCCTCATTACATTCCCACACCAAATTTTCTTTGTGGGAATGTAATGAGGGGAAAGAATAAATATGATTCTGAAAGAAAATGAAAGAGCATGTATATGGGAATGAGGAGGTGTGGGTGGGTAGGGATATGGGTAAAAATGAGAATTAACTTGTGTCATATACTGGTACAAATTCCCCAATGTTATGTGTGATTTTAAGATGTATATAAATTGTACCAATAAAGAATTCAATTTAAAAAATGTCATTCAGAGTAATTATAACTTTCTATTAATTCCCTGTACTGTACAGGTCTGTTACTTTCACTTATTTTAAAATTAATTTCTTAGTAAATGATTTAAGAACTACTACAGGTAGAACATGGGTTCTGTTAAGCATAAAAATTTAGGGTCAGATGAGAGCAATACAAAGTCAAATCTACTGGAACTGCACGGGTGTTAGAGCTAGAATGCATTTTTGTCCTTATGCCATTTATAAATGACTTGCTGGTAGGGGGGAGATTGTGTATGTTAAAAGATTCCATTGTGATTGCTACATTAGATCTGACTTATTATTTAAGGATGCCACATTTATCTTTCAAAAACTGTCAGCTGTCTGTGATTCTAGATGTGCACCCTACTCTATTCTTTCTAATCTTTTATTGAAGGACTGATACACAATGATTAATATCAATAGAACAAACTGAGTGATTTAAGTGCTTTTGAGTGTGTTGTTCCTTCTCTGTCCAAGTACAATGTGTTACTAGGAAAAGTCTCTGCTGTGTTTCAGTGCATTTCCTTCCTTGCAGCTTAAAACTACTCTCCTTTACATCAGTAATACTGTAAGGAAATTCTGATTACATTGAAAAATCACATTATAATAATTGCCTAACTTATTTATAGTATGTTATATGGAAATCTACTGAAAAATCAGGGTAGTTTCTTTCACATCTTTTTTCCTGAGTATAAAAACGAATATGGCTTGTAGTAGAGGCTCAAAAGTAACTCATTAACTCTGAGTCCTTGATTTAAATATATACAAATAGTTGAATATGAAAATAATGTATACATATGTGCTACAAATTTAGTACTAAAATTTTATGCTAAGTATAATATTTAAATAGCTAATTGACTAAGTTAATTACAGCTAAAATCATATTTTTTATTTTATTTATATTTTGAAAAAAACAAGTATCTTAGGTTTATCCAATGGAATTCCCTTAGTAGCCTGAGCCTGTTATGTGTGTGTTTCCTGAAAATTACCAAATGATAATCTGTACACACTTATCTCAGTCTCTGGTCGAGTAGCTGCAGTACTACAATTAAGAAAATGTAATTTCCACTGAAAATCTGCCATATTTCTATTGAGGTAGATGATCACGATTACATTTTATTAGTTTTTAATTTGTATTTATTAAACTTTATAGGATTTAAAGAAAAAAAAAACTATACTGAAGTACAGCATACATTACAGCACACAAACCAAATCACACAATCTTGCATGTTGTCCAAACTGTACTCTGATACATGGATAGAAAAGTACCAGCATCCATGAATCTTCCTTGTAGTACTTTCTAATCCCTGCTCATTGTTCCTCTCAAAGTGACCAGTCTACTAATGTCTAACGTCTGGCATTTATTTTCATTATTTGCAAATTATTCACATGGTAGCACATTTGTATCAAAATTGACATCTTTCTTTATTTGTAGATTGTAGTTTTGGGTTTTCACTTCATGTAGTGGTTTTCTTTTTGTTTCCTATGTGAGGGTCATCTATGTTGTGGACTGTATAAGGTAGTAGTTTATTCATTATTTTTCCTGTAGAATATCCAAGTATCAAACTATTCTAAACTGTAGATACTCATTATATTGCTTATGAGAATTTTGTCTTTGTATGTTACATTTCTGCGATGTACACTCTTGTTTATATTTTAACTCATGTGCATGTATTTCTTTCGGCTATAAACCATGGGCAGGGTGTATACACAAATGCATTTTTTTAATTCCTGAAAATAAATTGAAGGTAATAGATAAATGAAATATGGAATAAACCAGTGTTAGTAAATCCTGAGGAACAATTTGTGGAAGAATCTAAGAACTAAAAAAGTATTTTCACAGAAAAAATGTGAAAAATAAAAAGGTTGGCTAGATGAGTGGTGGTGATGTTACCACTAATAGAATGAATGAATAGTACTTTTAAACATCTGGAGGATGAATAAAAGTATCTATAGAAGTCAGTTTTATTGACTCCTAATAATTCACTCTGCTAAGATATGATGTTAGTCACCTTGAACTCTGAGTATTCATTCCACATAATTTGTAAAATTCAGACCAAAATATTACCTTTTTTCCCAAATGTTACAGATGGGGAAAACACTTTCTTGGTGAACTTATGTAAAATGCCTGTAACAAGGCCTATAGCAGATCATGGATAAAACCTTCAGTGGGAGGAACCCTGGTCAGAGTAGGAAAACTTGAACTGTAACTGATAAATTTCCAGAGGAAAAGTTCAGGAATTTCTAACAAAGGTAAAAATGAGGCATTTGATTATGCATGACTACGTACATGTGTTAGGTTATCTTTCTGAGCTTTTGTTTGCTTATATACAAAAGATATGAATCACAGGAAAAATACATGGGGCAGAGCAGAGGAAATAGGATTATTTGGTTATTAGAAAATACCTACACTTCCCTAGAGACATGGGTATAAATGAAGTCATGCTTGTCCTGCACAGGTGAGAGAAAAAGTGAAGCACATGTGTTAGGCACGGAACAGAGTACGGAGGTGTCTACTTCCCCAGCCATGTCCACAGGGCCAGAAGTGTTCCTGCAGTCTGCTTTCCTTGTAAGCAAACATTCTGAAAATAATTTTAAATCTTACTGTGTAAAGAAGGCTGGACGCCCAGTGATGTGATGACCCCCAAGGTGTCCTCTCTCATCAGGTGGATCCAGAAAAGAGAATCAGGATCCATGATCCTGATGTCTGCTGCCTCCCCACAGTTCCTGAGAGGAATCCAGGGGTCCTCAGATATCTCTTAACTATCCCAGCTCTGCTGTGTGACTGTGGGTATGAGGTGTGACCCTCCAGGGCTTTCACTGGGACAGGGGATTATTATATGTGAGTCCACATGACAGATTTTAGTTACTGTCTCCAGCAGTCAAACTATATCCAAAACAGCCCTAGACCTAGAAAACAGTAGTGGACATTAATCATGGTCATGACCTGAATTGTACCTGTATGTTTCTATGTTTAAGTCCAAACAGTACCTCAGATTGTGGTGTTTTTTGAGTCAGAGCTTTGAGGATGTACACTAGTTTCCCATCATTGGAACAAAATGATTAACACCTATAACCTTAAAGAAAGATATATTATTGCTCACGGTTTTAATGAGTTAAGCCCATGCTTGGCTGTGTCCAAAGCAGAAACAGCATGGTGGATGGGTTTGCCACAGGAAAGCTATTCACATTTCTGTGGCCTGGAAGCAAAGAAAGAGGTAAAGAGCTCGGGACAAGAGCATACTCTTCCATGTCACTAGCTCAGGGAGCCATCTTTTTGACTAATATCTGCCACCTAACAGCACATCCAGCTCTTAAGTCATCAGTGGATTAACCACTGTCACAACAAAGACCAAGTGTTCCCACAGAGGAGGATTTTGTGAAGTTATTGGAATATGAAGTGTGAGATTCAATATATCAGTCTACTGATGAGTCTACAGCTATATGATGTTGAGAGGTGAAGACTGCATGGAGGAGGTAGGTCACTGGAGGTGTGACCCGGAAGAGTGAATTTTCTGCCCTGCTCCCTTGATCTCTTTCTGCTTCCTGATTCCTTTCTGCTTTCTTCTGCTATGCCACGAGCAAGCCTCCTGTGCCATGCACTTCTTCCTGTCTGCTGATCTTACTTGGAGCCAGCTGCCTATGGACCAAAACCTCCACAAAGCAAGCTAAAGGAAACTTCTTGACTTTTAAGTTGTGGGTGTTTGGGACTACCTCACAGGGATGATAAATATCTAAGATTTTGGTACCAGGACAGGGTTCATTTCTGTGACACCACCCAGTCATGGGTTTCAGAAGCTGTTGGAACTTTTTTTGGGGAGAAGTTCAGAAAGGACTGGAATGCACCTAATGAAGCATCCCTAGGCTGCTGCCAGCTCAGCTTGATGGGGGATTCAGATCAGAGTTCAGAAGGCTGAAATGCCTTTAGAAATGCGTCTAGTAAAGACCAGGCACAGGAGGTTTCAGTTTAGAAGAATTCTCAATTGGACATCAGAACATGTACGTATCCTCCAGCAGAAAATTTCATTTTATTCTTGTCCTGAATTTTTTTTTTGAGACAGGGTCTTGCTTTGTATTTCAGGCTGGCCCTGAGCTCACTTGTAGCCCAGGCAAGCCTTGAACTCAGCAATCCTCCTGTCTCTGCCTCCCGAGTGCTGGGATTACAGGCGTGATCCACCACGCCCTGCTGTCCTGAAATTTTTTAGGAGATTAAAGAGGCAGACTAATTAATACTGTGGAGGAAATGTTAGCACACTAATATATGACAGCTGTGATTTGAATACAGCTGGGGATATTTAGCTGCAAGTCTCCTCTGCTCTGCTGCCTTGCCTTGGAGTTAGCTGACCATGTACTGAAACCTCTACAGACTGTGAGCCAAAATAAACCTGTCTTCCTTTTACTTGTGGGCATCAGGTATTATGTCTCAGCAAAGAAAAAGTTAGTAAAATGGAATCCAGTAAACAGAAAATAGTGACAATGGCAGGTATCAGTCCAGGTGTATCAATGAATGGCTGTGAATGCCAGTGGTCTAAATCTACCAATTAAAAGACACTGTTAGATTGGATCAATAAAATAAGACTCAACTATATGTTATCTACATTAAACGTACTTTAAGCATAAAGAGATATATAAATTAAAAACCAATGTATGCAAAAAGATATACTAATGCCAAGCCAAAAGAACAATTATCTGCATTAATTGTAATAAAAGCAACCATCAACAGAAACAAGTTATAATAATAAAGCAACATTACATAATCATAAAGAGTATCTTCCTCAGGAAAAGATAAAAATCCTTAATGTCTGTGGTCTACCAAAAATCATCAAAATTTAAGGTATAAAGATAGATCCATGAAAATAACTGAGTGAATAATATATAGTTAGAAGTTTCAATAGTTTTCCATTAGAGATGGACATACTCAGAGGACAAAGAAAAAGGACAGAATTTCACACAATTTCACCAAAATCTAATTTATAAAATTGACTCATAGAGTATGTCATGTAACACAAAATATAAAAATCCTTCTCTTACCTGGTATATTCATTGAATCATACCTAATTCTAAACAAACCTTGTTACATTTAGAAAATAACACATACAATTTCTGCTTTTATGTTATAATGATTAAATTTATGGATCCATAACAAAAAATGTAACTGGAATCCTGAAACAGAGGGATTAAACAATACTTGCTCACATAAACTAGAGGTAAAAATTTGTCAACAAAAATTTAGAATACTTTAAATGAACAGAGCACTACTCATCAAAAAAGTGGAAAGCATAGAAAAAGCAGTGCATACAAGGAAATTCATAACCTATAACACATATTAAAGATGAACTAAAAATGAATCAATTTTCCATCTTAGGAAATTACAGAAAGAATGGTAGACTTAATTTATTATAAGTAGCAGAAATAACATGATATGCAGAAAACATAAGACATTAAGAACTGACCAAAGTGAAAATGAGAAGCCAATAGAGAAAAAAAAAAAAATCAATGAAACCAAGACTGGTTGTGTGTGTGTGTGTGGGGGGGTGGGGACAAATATAAACAATAATCCTTTAAACCGGGTAGTTTTTTTTTTTTTATTTTTCCTTCAGTAACAGGGATCAAACTCAGATCTTTGCACTTGCCAGGTAGGTGCATGAGGTCCCTGGCCCACCTCCCAGCTAAACAGGTAAACTTAGTAAAACAAAAATGGGACACTAATCACTGAGGTCAGAAATCATAGAAGGCATATGTGTGTAGAGTCCTTGTCTATTAAAAAAATTAGGAACAGCATGAAAACTCTAGGCCCCAAAATTTGATAATCTAGATGAAATGAATCAATTCCTTAAAATAAATAATCTTCAGAATTTACTTAACGCCCATGGACTTAGCTCACTGGAGCCATACTTGATTCACATATGCAAGGTCCTGAGTTCAATCTCTGGTACTACGGGAAAGGGGGAGATATTTTGCAAAGTTTACTCAGGAAAGAATGGACAATTCAAATCTACTAAAGAAACTGAATATATAAGACCCTTTCAAAACAGAAAACACCAAGGATGGATTTACTTGTGAATTATACCATCTGTTTCAGTAAGACTTTATACTAAATCTATATCTTGCAGAAGATAGAATACGGACTCCTTATTAACTGTATCTATGAGGTTAACATATTTAATAAAATTCAACAAAAAA
>PVIC010004961.1:30279-60293 GCA_004025085.1 Thryonomys swinderianus | reverse complement strand
TTCGATCCCCGGAAACCACATATAATGCTGGGCGTGGAGACTCACGCCCACCAGCAATCAACGCCGCCGCATACCACAATGTGCCGGGCGTGGTGGCTCACGCCTGTCATCCCAGCACTCAGGAGGCAGAGACAAGAGGACTGCTGAGTTCGAGGCTTTGCCTGGGCTACATAGTGAGCTCAGGGCCAGCCTGAACTACAAAAGCGAGACCCTGTCTCAAAAAAAAAAAAAAAAATTTTTTTTCGGTCAATCCACCGTGTAAAGGCAGCCATGGCACTGCAACTAAAGACAGTCATAAAAAAGGACTTCCGGAACTGCCTCAGAAAGCAACAAGAACAATGGGATATGTATGGTCAAAGCAAGGGAGAGCATTTGGGAAGATAAATACTGTTGTGTCCTACTACAACTTTTCAGGTTCTTCAAAAGAGGTTGTTTGTTTGTTTGTTTACATTGTGGACCTCATTTATACTTCCAGTTTCTCACACTAAAGAAATGATACAATATTTACATAAGTGTGTCCAATTTATTTCACTTATGAGCATATCCTCAATGTACATCCATTTAGCTATATATAACATATTTCAAAATTTAAACACACACTGTATTTCTTTTCTTTCTTTCTTTTTCTTTTTTTTTGTGGTACACTATATTTCTTGATCACACAATGCTGGTATTCAAATTCAAGAACTCTCCCAACAAGGAAGTACTTTACATGGTCTTTTCTACATGACAATTTTCTTCTTTAATGAAGGAAGGTTCACACCATTGGCCCATAGCAAAACGCTTTTTCCAGGGTTATTTGGAATAAAATCTAGGGCAGAAACAGGCTATGGATGAATAATAGTAGGGGGAAATAAATGAATGAATGATATGTAGGTGTTTTGTTCCAATTGGTGTCTAGAGGAAGATACTTAACTTTTAACTAGTTAGGAGAGATGTAAGGAGAATATATGGTATTTCAAGTCAACAAATAGCTATTCAATAGCATGAGGAACAAAAATGTCACCTAGTATTTCACACCTTGTTCTCAGGAAGGCCTGTTGGACTTGATTTTCCACTCTACCTTGGAGAAACAAAATTGTTAGGCCACTGTGGGGAAAGGGACATGTACAGGAATTCCCTTCCCAGAGAACCGAGGATGCTCTGGAATCCCTGGCTCTTTACTTTTATTGAATTAGCCTCAACCCAAGTATATTACTGGGTATGTCATGACCATCTAGCAATGTCTGGTTGGCTGTACTTTCACTTATGAAAGCCTTTATTGTATAAAGCCATAGTACAAAGAAAAGGCCTCCATTACTTCCTCATATTTTCTGAAAGAAGAATGGGGAAGGTTAGGGTAATTCTGTTAAATCAGAATAGGATAGTCAGGCGTGGTGGTTCATGCCTGTGGTCCCAACACTTGGAAGGCAGAGACAGGAGGATTGCTGTGTTCAAAGCTCACCCGAGCTACATAGTGAGCTCAGGGCCAGCCTGAACTACAGAACGAGACCCTGTCTCAAAAAAAAAAAGAACAATTATGGTCAAAAAAGATCAAGCCACCAGAAAAATCTTATTGATACTTGGGGTAGAGGTAAAATGTAAAAGCCAAAATTATATGTTATGTTTGGTTTTATTTTTAATCTTAAAAATCTGAAAGATTATTATATAATAGAATTGATATTTTAATGTATATACAGATATGGTTTATGCAACTATATCATGGTAAGAATTCAGAACAATTCTAATACTTTTTTAAAAATTGATTTTATTGGTATATTTAATATGCCCATTATGACCACAATCGCCATTGAGAATTTATACCAGTATATGACACAACTTCTCATTTTTTTCCCACTCCCCCACCCTCTCTACAATGTCCACCCCTATATACATAAGATTTGTTTCCTTTTTTTACCATTAAACTTTTTCTTTCCCTTCTTTACTTATCCCTGCCTCCCTTTTCCCTGTGAATATTTTCTTACTATTTCACAATAATAATCATACATTATAGAACTCATTTACACCTTTAGTTTCTCATACCAGAGAAAAGATATGGTATTTATAAATCTGTGACCTATTTATTTTACTTATGAGTATGGCCTCAAGGTATGTCCATTTGAGTATAAAGAACTCAAATTTATCATTCTTTATGTTGGAGCAGTATTCCATTTTATAAAAAAAAACAAAACAAAACATCTTGTTTTTCCAGTCTCCTGTTGATGGGCACTTGAGTTGTTTCCAAGATTTAGCTATAACAAACTGAGTTGCTATAAACATGGATGTACACATGTCACTGTGATATGACTCTTAATTCTTTCATGTATGTACCTAGGAAGGGAATAGTAGGGTCAAATGGGACCTCTAATCCTAGTTTTTTGAGGCATCTCCACAGTGGTTTACCAGTTCACATTCCCACCAACAATGGAGAAGGGTTCCTTTCTCCCCACAGCCTGGCTAGCCTTTGTTGTTGGTTGATTTTTGAGAGCTGCCATTCTTTGTGGAGTGAGATGGAATCTCAGTGTTGTTTTCATCTACATCTCTTGAATGACCAGTGATATTGAGCATTTCTCCAATATTTTTTAAAAACTTCCTTATGTTACTATTATATAATTGCATACTTCAGTTCTCTAAACCACTGTCTTTTCTTCCTTGCTATGGTTTTTGCCTTTGAGAGTGTTATATAAATGTGATCTTCAAACATAAATTTTGGAGACTAGCTACTGTTAATTAGCATAGTGCCTTTGTGATCCATCACATTGTTATGTGTAAAATTACTTCCTTCCTTCCTTTTTTTATTTTTTTGGTGTGGAGGATGGAATTTAGGCCTCACCCATACCTAAACACACACTTCGATCCTGAACTATGCCATCACCTCAAGACTTCTTTTCTTTTTCTTGCCAGTTGTATGTGATTTTATGGATATAACATCACTCTTTACTTATGGAAAATTAATTCTTTTGTTCTAGTTTTAGTGTTTTTGACACAGGGTCTCACTTTTTTGTTCAGACTGGCTGTGAACTCACTATGTAGCCCAGGCAAGCCTCAAACTCACAGCAATCCTCCTGCCTCTGCCTCCCAAGTGCTGAGATTACAAGCGTGAGCCACCACAATTGGTATTGTGATATGTGGTACCGGGATTGAACTCAAGACCTCGTGCTTGCCAGGCAGACACCAGAACCAATGAGCTAAGTCCTTGGCCCAAAAATTAATTAATTTAAAAAATTTGGAAGCACAAGGGCCTGAGTTCAATCCCCAGTACCACAAAAACAAAATAACAACAACAACAAAAACTGAACTATAGAGCCAAGGATGTAGGCTCAGTAGCACCATTCCTGCCTGTCAAATACAAGGTCCTGAATTCAATTTTTGGTACCAGGAAATTTAAAAAAAAGGAAAAAAATTTAGGGTATAACTAATATACGCTATGGGTTAAATATGACATGGCCCCTCTGAATCTCACATGGAAATTTAATCCCCATTATGAAACATTAAGAGATGGGATCTTTAAGAGGTGATTAGAGCTCTGCTGTTATGGAATATACAGATATTAGAACAATTAATGGGTTAATGGCAGAGTGAGTCTTCTTAAAAGCCAGTCTGGCCAGAGCACTCACATGCTCCTTGTCTATGGACATGTGAAGGTCTATGCTTCCTTGGAATTTGCCACTAACAGGGCTTTCATGACATGCAGCCCCGATACTCTGGGCTAGAACTTTGATTCAAAATAAATTTAATATACTCAGTCTTTAGAATTGTGATACTAGCAATAGAGAAGGAACAAAAATCAAAAACAAAAAAAATCATGAAATTAATCATTTACCTAAGTTTTACTAGAAAAAAAATGGGATTTAAATTAATCTTCATTTACCTAAGTTTTACTAGAAATAAATTGGGATTTAAGTTAATCTTCATTCCATAAAAAAGATAACTTTTAAGCTCTAAGCAAATTTTGAACATGGTGTTTGTCTGATTTTCTTGTTTCCTGCCCTGTTGTTCTGCTTTTGGTGGTGGTGGGGGAAGCACATTATTTCTATATTTGGAAAATTGTTCAGCACAAGTTCTTTCTCCATCTGCTTGGCCTCATGTTATTAACAAATGTTCACTTCTTTTTACTGATTTTTGTGTTAACTCTCCAACACTAAATTGCCTATCTTCTATAGTTTTTGTGATCAGTAGCACCTGTATATTGTGCAAATTGCAACACAAAACACCTGTATATTGCCAAAGTAAGTGAGTTCACTTCATCCAAGCCCTGTCTCCGAGCAACTCAGGTTCTTCTCTGAAAGCAAATATTTTCTCTACATACTTAGGTATCAATACAGAGCCATTCTGCACACTGCAAATATATTACATGTATCTCAGTAGGCATAAAATATATTTGTATAGAATTTGCAAAATATGAATAGATGCATATGAAATAAAAGTATATACGTGGCGGCTTGCCTGGGCACCATAGTGAGCTCAGGGCCAGCCTGAACTACAACGCGAGACCCTGTCTCAAAAAGCAAAAAAAAAAAAAAAAAAAGTATATACAAGCATATTCATATATATATAGTATATATGTATATAAAAATACATACAGAAAATACAGTGAATGCTTTATTTTAAAAATATTTATTACAACCAGGAGTAGTGGCTCATGCCTGTAATCCCAGCACTTGAGAGGCAGAGGCAGGACTCTCATGAGTTCAAGGCTTGCCTGGGCTACATAGTGAGCTCAGCCTGAACTACAAAGCAAGACCCTGTCTCAAGAAACAAAATATTACACTGAAAGACACATTGCCATTAATCTCCTTCAAAATATTGCCCTCGCTTCAAACACTCTTCCACCATCATTATTGCAACTTTTCAAGTAGTTCTGGAAGTCCTCTTTTGTGTTTTAGTTTATTGTTTATTGTAGTTTATTGATATCTTGAATCTAATGAAAAACTTTACCTTTCATAGTCATTTTGTCTTTGGGGACAAGGCAGAAGTCACTCTGTGCCAGATCTGGTGAATAAGGTGGAGGAAGACACATGGTAATGTTTCCACAAAGTTGTCTATTGTTAGACAGAACTTGGCAGCAGCATTCTCTAAAATCTTGGCCACATCTCAAAGAACCATCATGAAAGAGAACTTCTGGGTCTCCTTCAGAAGATAGCAAGAATGATGGGACAGATGTATTCAAAGTGAAGGGGAGTATTTTGAAGGGGATCAATGGCAATGTGTCTTGCTGTAATAATTTTTTTTTTTTGCTTTTTGAGACAGGTTTTCGCTTTGTAGTTCAGGCTGACCCTGAGCTCACTGTGGTGCTCAGGCAAGCCACCACGAACTCAGCAATCCTCCTGTCTCTGCCTCCCGAGTGCTGGGATTACAGGCGTGAGCCACCACGTCCAGCATTGTGGTATGCGGTGTTGATTGTTGGTGGGCGTGTCTCCACGCCCAGCATTCTATGTGGTTACCGGGGATCGAACTCAGGACCTTGTGCTTGCGAGGCAGGCGCCGGAACCACTGAGCTAACCCTCCGGCCCATTGCTGTAATAATTTTAAAAATTCAAACAGTCTTTGTATATTTTGATCATACCTCACTTATTTTCATATATCACCTACATACTTATCAGGATATATTCTCCCAGTGTTCTACACCTCACTTTTCTTTCTTAATCTTCCTTCATGTGGAGATTTTTCTATTAAAGTACATTTAATAGTAATCTATTGTGTCCATTTCACTGTTGTATGTGTGTAACATAGTTTACTTCAGAAAAACCCATTACTTTTGATCATGTATATTGTTTCTAAACTTCCTCCTCAATGAATACCTGATATTAATATAGAATTTTATTTCATACGGAAGGAACCACCTCTGCAGGATAATTTTTTAGAAGTGAAAATTTTGATTTAATTTTTAATTTAATTTCTACTTTTGGAAGATGTGACTGAATTACCCTCTGTCTCATTATACTTTTTTCCTTTTTTTTTTTTTTTTTCTTTTTTTGAGACAGGGTCTCGCTTTTGTAGTTCAGGCTGGCCCTGAGCTCACTATGTAGTCCAGGCAAGCCTTGAACTCAGCAATCCTCCTGCCTCTGCCTCCCGAGTTCTGGGATTACATGAGTGAGCCACCATGCCTGGCACTGTGGTATGTGGTATTGATTGCTGGTGGGCATGAGTCTCCATGCCCAGCATTGTATGTGATTACCAGGGATCAAACTCAGGACCTTGCGCTTGTGAGGCAGGCGCCGGAAACATTGAGCTAACCCTCCGGCCCACTTTTTTACTTTTTTAAAAAATTTTAAATGTTTTTCTATTTTTTAATTTTTGAGACAGGCTTTCACTGTGGGGCTCTGGCCTTGAACTCACTATGTAGCATAGGCTGGCCTCAAACTCACTGATTCTCATGCCTCAGCTTCCCAAGGGCTGGGCTTATAGGCATGTGCCACCATGCTCAGCCACTTTTCTCCTTGTTGAGATAAAATACTTGACATTTGAAGTAAAGGAGGGTGCAAGTTTATTTAGCTCACAGTTTGCAGAGCTCAACCCAGAGCTGGAAAGCCCCAAAGAGAGGCACACAGCAGAGAGGCATCAGAGAGGAGAAACAATTCTTTGCACAAAACAGGAAAAGCAACAAGGAAACTTAACAGCATCTTTCTGCCCCATTTATCTTATCCAGACTACTGGGACTAGGGTGATACCAAACCAATCAGTGAATTGATTCAGTAATCACACACCCTTAATCCTAACATCACATACCCAGATTAAATCACTTCTAGAAAAGCCTATTACTACATGAGGCTTTGAGGGGACATGGGGACACAAACAATAACACCCTTCAAGGATGTCAATTTACACTCTGTCAGCAATGATTCATAGTGTTTTTACATTTTCTACATATGATTCTACAAAGCATATATTTAGTAACTAACTTCTTTAACATAATTTCAGGGTTCAACTGGATGAGGTGGCTCATGCCCATAATTCCAGCACTTGGGAGGCTGAGGCAGGAGGATCAACATGAGTTCAAGGTTAGCCTGGATTACATAGTGAGTTCAGGGCCAGCAACTCCCTGCTCATAAAAACCAAAATAATAATAAGAAGAATAAGAATAATAATAAGGGGCCGGAGGGTTAGCTCAGTGGTTCCGGCGCCTGCCTCGCAAGCGCAAGGTCCTGAGTTCAATCCCCGGGAACCACATACAGTGCTGGGCGTGGAGACTCACGCCCACCAGCAATCAACACCACATACCACAATGCCGGGCGTGGTGGCTCACGCCTGTAATCCCAGCACTTGGGAGGCAGAGACAGGAGGATTGCTGAGTTCGTGGCGGCTTGCCTGGGCACCATAGTGAGCTCAGGGCCAGCCTGAACTACAAAGCAAGACCCTGTCTCCAAAAAGCAAAAAAAAAAAAAAAAAAAGAATAATAATAAGAAGAAGAAGAGAGGAAGGAGGAGGGAGGAGGAGGAAAAAGAAGAATTTGAGGCTTTATAATGAATATTCAGTTGGTGTTAATAGCTTTTTAATCTTTTCTCATTTTCATGACAATAACATTGTTTCAAGTCTAAGGGGCTGGGAGTGTAGTTCAGTGACTCTATGTGTGCCTTACAAGTGCAAGGTTGTGAGTTCTATCCCTGGTATCACACACACACACACACACACACACACACACACACGAAGTCTAGGAGCTGGGATTTATCTCAGTGTTTCCAGCATCTGCCTTGCAAGCGCAAGGTTCCAAATTTGATCCCTAGCATGACATACTACAATGCCAGCGTGGTGGCTCACGCCTGTAATCCCAGCACTTGGGAGGCAGAGGCAGGAGGATTGCTGAGTTTGAGGCTTGCCTGGGCTACATAGTGAACTCAGCATCAATCTGAACTACAAAGTGAAATCCTGTCTTTACAAAAACAAAAAGTCTAGGCAAGCAGGGCATGGTTGGACATATCTGTATTTCCAGCACTAACCCTAAATATATATATAGTACCACCTCTCTGTTACAGAATCTTTTTCTTTACAGCCTACAGAACATAAAATTAATTAATTAAAATAAAAGCAGATGTTGAAAACTGACACTCTGCGAGTACCCTTGTGAGCATCCTATTCAGTCAATTGTTGATAGCAGAAATTGAAATAATATTGTAATCAAAGAGGAGGAACAAAGATGCTGAAACTAAAAGAAGTTCATTGAGAACCAGCTGGTCCAATTGAACATTTGTTACAGGAGATTAGAGCCAAGAGCTCTAATAAAATTCTTACAGCTTCAGGATCTCTTGGATGCAATCTGTGAATCTACTGTACAAGAACTTTGGAAAGTTCAAGTTGGAGGCAATGGAGCACCTGACGGGCCAGCAATAAATGATCATAAGTACAGGGTGGAAACCAAGTCTGCAAACACAGGCATGCTTTAATTGATATGGCATTATAAGAATTAATATCTGGGGCCAGAGATTTAGCTCAGTGGTTCCAGCACCTGCCTCATAAGCGCAAGGTCCTGAGTTCGATCCTGGTAACCACATACAATGCTGGGTGTGGTGACTCACGCCTACCAGCAATCATCATCACATACCACAGTGCAGAGTGTGGTGGCTCATGCCTGTAATCCCAGCACTCAGGAGGCAGAGACAGTAGAATTGCTGAGTTTGAGGCTTGCCTGGGCTACATAGTGAGCTCAGGGCCAGCCTGACTACAAAGCCAGAAACTGTCTCAAAAAAAAAAAAAAAAAAAGAATTAATATGTTTCCCAAGTTCCATTATGACAAATAATTTAGTGTAAAAAATGTCTAATTAAATCAATTTAGCAAGTATTTATATTGTTATTCACTATGAAGAATACAAAAGAGGCATAGAGTAACAACAAAAAAAAGATCAACATGCATTGGGCATCTAATATGTGCCAGATACTTTATCAAGTGTCTTATGTGCATTGTTTCATTTATTATTTATCAGACTTCTTTATGTGAACTACAGGCAGGGTCAGCTTATCCATTAGGCTCTTTATGGACAATGGATATAGCTGTATTTTAAGGGACCCATTAAAATGTGTTAGTCTCCTTTAGAATCAGAAGAGGGTTAAAGGAAATATAATCCTCTCTGAAATATATTACACTTTATGCCAACAGTCACAAAATATAATTTGTAAACTTTCTTATGGAGAATGGAGCTCACAAAGACAAAAGAGCCTTTGGTCATGAAAAGTCATAATGTGGTTTTCACCACAATCATTCTTATTTTACAAATGAAAAAGCTGAGGTTCAACACAGTTAAAAAATAAAAGTTGAATATAGGTCTCTAGGACTTGACTGTCACCCTTTTAACCACCACACTATACCAGATAAAGCAGAAAACTGATACTAAATTTAAAAAAAGTTTGCCATATATTAACCATTAGAATTTTTTTTTTTTGAGACAGGATCTTGTTTTGCCGTACAGGATGGCCCTCAGCTCACTATGTAGCCCAGGCAAGCCTCAAACTCAGCAATCCTCCTGCTTCTGCCTCCCGAGTGCTGGGATTATAGGCATGTGCCACCATGTCTGGCTTGGTGGTGTGTCATACTGCTTGCTGGTGGGTGCGAGTCACCATGCCTGGGATTGCTGTATGTGATTACCAGGGAGCACTGAACCACTCAGCTAAATCTCCAGCCCTAGAAAATATATATTTTTAAATAATTAAATGATTACATTTATGGGCAGATGTTTTTATGAAGGGACTTAAACTTTTCCCATTTGCAACACCTCCTTTAAGAAAAAGTATAGCTAAAATATACCAATAAACTCAATTTTTAAAAAAAAGAAAAAGGGCCAGAGATTTAGCTCAGTGGTTCCAACGCCTGCCTAGCAAGCACAAGGTCCTGGTTCAATCCCCGGAAACCATATACAACAATACCGGGTGCGATGACTCACACCCACCGGCAATCAGTACCACATATCACAGGGTTGGGCATGGAGGCTCAGGTTTGTAATTCCAGCACTTGAGGGGCAGAGGCAGGAGGACTGCTGAGTTCAAGGTTTGCCTGAGCTACATAGTGAGTTCAGGGCCAGGCTGAACTACAAAGCAAGACCCTGTCTCAAAAAAAGAAAAAAAAAAAGAAAAAAGAAAATGTATATCTAAGGGTGTAGTAGCATACACCCATATTCTCAGCATTCCAGACCCAGAGGCAGGAGGATCACTATGAGTTCAAGGCTGGCCTGAAGTACCTAGCAAGATCCTATCTCAACTAACAAATAACAACACAAAAGAAAAAAAGTACAAATTTATAAGTAAAACTTAGGTAAAGAGTTGAGAAAGAGACTTTCCATGCATGGGACACAGACTCATGAGTTTCATCTATCTTACAGAGACAAAGCAAAGAGTACCAAAAAGAATGATGTAAATATGAAGAATAGAGAGAAACAGCATCAGGGATAATTTAGTTTTTGTAGTTGTGGTATTGCTAGAAATGTAAGGTTAAGGTTGGTTCTGGAGCAGTAAAATCTAACAAAACAACTACAGCAAAGAAGCACCCTGAACAAGCTAGACTGGTCTCTTCCACATTAACTTTCGCTGTTTTTCACAAACTGACGCCCCATCTGATAGACACAATGTTTCTCAATTATGTTAATAGCATTAAGAACATTGCAGTCAGGTCTCTCTGTTCTTGCTGACTAGGAAGCATTTTGTGTTTAACGTGGGCTGTGTAAATCACAATCCGGGGTTAGCTATAATTTCATTCTCAGAGTTGTAACTTTCCAGCTGCTCCTCCAACTAAGTAGCCCAGAGGCTAGTACAAAAGAAACAAAAGGAAAAGAATGAATTTGGGAGGGCAGAACAGGACTTTAAAAAAATAACAAGGGCCAGAGATTTAGCTCAGTGGTTCCAGCACCTGCCTCCCAAGCACAAGGCCCTAAGTTCGATCCGGGTAACCACATACAATGCTGGGCATGGTGACTCAAGCCCACCAACCATCAATACCACATACCACGGTGCCGGGCGTGGTGGCTCACTCCTGTAATACCAGCACTCGGGAGGCAGAGGCAGGAGGATTGCTGAGTTCCAGGCTTGCCTGGGCTACACAGTGAGCTCAGGGCCAGCTTGAACTACAAAGCGAGACCCTGTCAAAACAACAACAAAAAAAAAAAAATAGCAAGGGATATTGAATTAGGAAGGAGTCTTACATTCATTAAAAATATTTACTTCACTGCATAACAGTTATGTATCAGTTTCTGTGCTTCAAACAAGAGAAAAAGGAATGAGATGAATGACTGCCCTGGGGAAATCTGAACTTTCAAAATGGATATTTGGAAAAGTGATAGCATCAAGTAAAGCATTAGGAACAAGAGATTCTAGAGAGAAGGAAGAGGATGATGAATTCAGTTTTAGCCATGTTAGACTTGGTGCTCTGAAAACATAAGTGGGGATGCCCAGTCTACAACCATCAACTTAAAAATGATGGTCAAGAGAGAAATTAGTGCAAGAGACACATATTTTCAAGTATATCTACCAACAGAAATTAATGATAGAATTTGAGAGATGAAAGTACTGTGGAGACACCTAGCAAAGCACAGGTGTTTAAAAAATGAAGGAATAATATAAAATTTGTGCAAAAAGAAAACATTTAGATGATAAACATGAATAAATCAGCTGAACTAGGAGAAGGCTCAGAGTTAGAGCTCATTTTGAGGGTTATAAATTTCTTTGTAAAGAATATTTACCTACCAAAATGTTGACATGTAATTAGTGCTCCTGCTTATTTCTAAATATTGAGTGCTGAGATTTTAGATGTAGTATCTACACTTTTCCTTCCAGGTCCTGGGGATCAAACTCATGGCTTCATAAGGGCTCTGCCGCTAAGCCACACCTTTAGCCCTAGATGTAATTTCTAAATGTATGAGGTTACATCAGATGTGATTTGTGTGTGTATGTTTGTGTGCGTGTGTGTTCACCTGAGAGGAATTTAATACAGAAAATTCATTCCATGAATAATAGAGGAACTAAGAAGCCATCTGAAGACACTGAAGCCATCTGGATGTTTTGTGAAGGCAGTAATTAGCAGTCCTTGGTTTGGTGAGTCAATGTTCTCCTCTGAGTGTGAAACCTCTAGCTTAGGTGTTATGAACATCTAGGATGAGTTAGAGCCACATAGGCTCTGTTCAGCAGAAGCTGAGAGCCTAGTGTGGAAATTTCCAGGAGATGGGAAACAGTCTGACTTTTTCCTCGTGCCTCTCCTGCCTCCCGAGGGAGCCTGGGACTCAGTTCTGTTTTATCTGGGAAAGAGGCAGAAGCAAAACAGGGAGGCTAATAATCTCTTTTAACTGATAATTTTTTTCTGACTGATAATTTTATTATAATGTGATCCAGGAATATGGTGTTTATGTTAAATACTATTTGGTATTTGTTACAGTTCACTTTGTGCCATAGGACATTTCAATTTTTTTTTTTTTTTTTGAGACAGGGTCTCCCTTTTGTAGTTCAAGCTGGCCCTGAGCTCGCTATATAGCCCAGGCAAGCCTCGAACTCAGCAATCTCCTGCCTCTGCCTCCCGAGTGCTGGGATGACAGGCGTGAGCCACCACGCCCGGCACTGTGGTATGTGGTATTGATTGCTGGTGGGCGTGAGTCACCACGCCCAGCATTCTATGTGGTTACCGGGATGGAACTCAGGACCTTGCGCTTGTGAGGCAGGCGCCGGAACCACTGAGCTAAATCTCCGGCCCTCAATTATTATTATTTTTTTTTTAACTTTAGCCATGGTCTCACTTTGTAGTTCAGGCTGGCCCTGAGCTCACTATGTAGCCCAGGCAAGCCTCGAACTCAGCAATCCTCCTGACTCTGCCTCCCGAGTGAGCCATCATGTAGATATGAAGAACAGAGAGAAACAGCATCAGGGATAATTTAGTTTTTGTAGTTGTGGTATTGCTAGAAATGTAAGGTTAAGGTTGGTTCTGGAGCAGTAAAATCTAACAGAACAACTACAGCAAGGGAGCACCCTGGACAAACTGGACTGTTATAGGTGTGAGCCACCATGCCTGGCAGTATATATTTTCTTTGTTAATTGTGTTACGCACACAATAGAGAAAAATCTTCTTCATCCATATAATTATTTTGTCTGCAGATGTTGGTCTTTGAAGTTAGCTGTCATGATGGTTCAGATTTTTCAAATTCAGCTGTTGGCTCTCTGGAGAATATTCTGAAAATGGGCATTAATAAGCTGGCACAGTGCAAAATGATAAAAGATGGCCTGAGATGGTAAAAATGTGGGAGACAAAGAGAAAAAGAGAAATACATATTGACTTGCAGGATTCTGGCTTGGACACCTTGGTAAATAATGGTACCATTTATGTACTGTACTGCCACTAAGCAGCTTTTCTTTTGAATAAAACTGCATATATCCTTTGGAACTTTCTTCTTTATAAACACATGTAAAAAGACACCAATATTAACTGAAATAAATCTGTGACACAATCTTGAATATTGCATGGTTTGGGTTATATGAGAAACTCAAAATGTAAACAAAAAGAAAAAGGGTAGACAATAGGGAGTAGTGACATAAACTTTTTTTTCAAATGGGAAGGATATCAAGAGATCAAAGGGAGAAGGGAGGAGAGAAAGGTAATGAAAAAATTGAGATGTGCTATTCACGTGTACCAATTCCTGACAGGGAATGTAATCATTATGTACTGCAAATATATATTAATAAAAAAGTGAAAAATAAGAGATTGCATTTCATAAGGTGTTGAGAGCTATTGTTTATAAATTCTGGGGGAAATCATTTCATAATTAAAGTATGATTATAGCTGTCTAAAACCTAATGTCACCTTGAACTGACTATGGCATGCGGAAACATAACTCTGTTTTGCCTCAGGTCACAATTTGAGGCCTCAATGACCCAGTGATACTGTGATGCTCAAGGGCAAGATTATATCAGTTGAAGACATTCTGGTTCTTCTAGAATGGAGTAGTAATAAAAAAAGGGGAAGGTTTCACTTGAGGGAAGGACAGTTCTTTATTAGCCTGATGTCTTGTTCTACCTACTATGGTAAGAATGCTTTCCCTACCATCTGCAGCGACATAGGATCCTCTCTAAAATAAGATTACAGCAACCCTCAAAGTCTCCCAATACTCCCAGTAAATAATGGCTAGCTTGTAGAATCTTCGTCTTTGCCCACTGTAAGGTACTAACCTCCTGGCCCCCATTTTTAAAAAATTACTCAAATCTCTATTTTTCTTTTCTTTCTTTCTTTGTTCTTTCTTTCTTTCTCTTTTTTCTTCCTTCCTTCCTCTTTCTTTTTCTTTCTTTCTTTCTCTCTCTCTCTTTCTTTCTTTCTTTCTTTCTTTCTTTCTTTCTTTCTTTCTTTCTTTCTTTCTTTCTTTCTTTCTTTCTTTCTCTTTCTTTCTTTCTTTCTCTTTCTTTTGAGACAGGGTCTCACTTTTAGGCTGGCCCTGAGCTCACTATGTAGCCCAGGCAAGCCTCAAACTCACAGCAATCCTCCTGCCTCTGCCTCCCAAGTGCTGGTATTACAGGCTTGAGCCACCATACCCGGCATTGTGGTGTTTGGTACTGATTGCTGGTGGGTGTGAATCTCCATGTCTGGCATTGTGGTATGTGGTTACCAAAGATTGAACTCTGGACCCTGCACTTGCAAAGCAGACCTTGGCACCACTGAACTGAATCCTCAGCCTCTATTGTCTTTCTTTAGCCCTCGCTGTTCTCTTTTTTAAGCAGTTGGAGGTTTGATCGCCCTCTGATAATAGAGTTACTACAATGATGAAATTAGCACAATATCTAAATCATCATTCAATATATGCTTTTATTACTATCACTTAGGATATGGTTAAAGGAGAGAAGGTTTCAGTGTGAGATAGGAAATTTAACCTCCCTGTTGAGGTTCATTCTGTGGGAACTGCGCTGTTACCTTCCAATAAAGAGGAAATGACTCAACAAGCTATCAAAAGATGAGAGGATGAAAGTTGAAGAGACTCCTAAGAGGTCACAGGCAACTTTCAAAAGTGACAGAATTGGGCTGGAAGGTTAGCTTAGTGGTTCCGGCGCCTGCCTTGCAAGCACAAGGTCCTGAGTTTTATCCCCGGTAAACACATACGATGCTGGGCGTGGAGAGTCACGCCCACCAACCATCAATACCACATAGCACAGTGGCAGGCGTGGTGGCTCACGCCTCTAATCCCAGCACTCGGGAGGCAGAGGCAGGAGGATTGCTGAGTTCCAGGCTTGCCTGGCCTACATAATGAGATCAGAGCCAACCTGAACTACAAAGCAAGACTCTGACTCAAAAAAAAAAAAAAAAGTGACAGAATTGAGGAAAGATTTTCTTTGCTTTCTTTTCCAAATGAATAATATTGTGTATATTTAAGGCATACAATATGATGTTATGAGACACATGCAACTAGTAGAAAGTTTATTGTAATGAAAAAGTGAACACACATAGCATCTTTCATAGTTTCTTTTTATCTTTTTGTGGTAAGATCAGCTGAAATCTACTTACTTAGCATGAATCCTATGTATAGAATATTTTTATAACCTATGGGCCTCTCATTTTATGCTAAGACAGTACAGTCATTCATTCTATACACCTCTGACTCGTATCTTCTGACCCCTATCTCCCAGTCTCCTTCTTACTAAGGTGGGTAGAATAGATCATGGTCTCAGGGAGAGAATAAGAAGATGCATCAGAGGTAGATGGAATAGCTGACTACATGCACCTTCCTGTTTGTTTTTGCTTTGCAATGTAACAGTATATTGATATCTGGGTTGGTTCTAAGCATGGAAACCAGCCCTCCCCACAGGCCGCAGGGGAGTGAAATTCTGGAAACACGGCTATAATAACAAAGCAACATCCACATTACAATAGTAATTCAATGGAGTATGATTTGTCACATGATTAGTAAATGAATTACTCTCCAGACAGGTGTTTAAAATCCTGTACTAAATTTTTGATGCAACAGAGAGAAGTGATTAATTTGATTTCATATGAACATATATTTCCGTATGTGGAATTCTGTAGGTTCCTGTGTGGAATGACAACTGAAAATGTAAATGGCAGGACCAGAGACTTAGCTCAGTGGTTCCAAGCCTCACCTACCTCACAAGCACAAGGTCCGGAGTTCCCTGGTAACCACATATAATGCCAGGCGTGGTGACTTGCCCACCAGCAATCAATACCACATACCACAGTGCCTGGCATGGTGGCTCATGCCTGTAATCCCAGCACTTGGGAGGCAGAGACAGGAGGATTGCTGAGTTCGAGGCTTGCCTGGGCTACATAGTGAGCTCAGGGCCAGCCGGAACTACAAAGCAAGTCCCTGTCTCAAAAAAAAAAAAAAAAAAAAAAAAAAGGAAATGCCATACTATTCATTGCGTTGGCAGACTTTAGTGTGAGATTATGCATGACTAAACCACTCCCACAAGTTTACACAAGTTTAGAAATTCTCTTATTAAGGCTGTTATGCAATCTGCATTTTAGCAAGGACCTACAAATGCTTGAGTTATAATTATGCATCTTTCTTCACTGGATTAGCCCTTAAATCTTTTTTCTTTTCTTCTCTGTTTTTTAAGAAAGAAGACATTATTTTAAGCTTATTGCAAGTAAAGCAATCTGGCATTAATCAGTTTTGTATCTCTTGCACATAAATTATGTTAGATTCAATTATGAAACCATTAACACATTTCACATAAATAGAAAATAAAAGGTAAGCTCTATGTAAATAGAAGACTTAGCATGCATTTCTAACTTCTTGTTTTCTTTAAACTTCATTGAAAACTATAAATAAAAGACTATTTTAAAGTTTACATCTAATAAATAGAATTATTTAAAAGAGATAATTGTTGAAACCAGAAAACAGATGTCTACATAGTGATAAATTGAGTAGAACTGACAAGATTGAATTTAATTAGGCAGTAGAGAAAAATTAATATAGTTTATAGGATATCCAAAGTCTTGGAATCTAGTGGTAACAGATCCCTCTGGAAGTGCAGAAAAGAATGTGAACTAAATTCAGAGGATTGTTAGGAAGTTAATTGTTAAATCGGGAGGATTGTTTGAAGAAATTGAATTGCTAGGTTCCTCTCTACATTTATGTGGTGTATGTCAGCAACCGACCTGTCAGCTGGCAAAAGAATGAGGGGTTATTTTCAGGATAGGGCAAAATAGATGGCTCCACATGGAAAAAAATGTCAGTGTACTTGGAGGGTGAGGGAACTGTACTAAAAAATAGGGAACTAAATGAACTTATACTATTAGCTTTCGAGGCACCTCGTGACACATTTGTCCTTGCTCTAGGTCCTGGGCACTGAAATTAGACCTTCAACTTCTCAGCAAGACACTGGAAGGCTCTTCTCTGAGAAATACAGCTCATCTGTGATGAAAACCTGCTGTTGAAAGGATATTAAAACTACAGTTGTCTAGTGTATTCTTCAAAGCCTCATTGTGGTGAAGCTTTAGTTTCCAGAGAATGAGGTTTTGAAGAGATTATATCATGAGGGCTCTAATTTCATTATTGGATTAATCCATTCATTATAATTTGATGGCTTTACTAGAAAGGAATGGAAATAGAAGGCAGGGCCTAGTTAAAGAGTGCTGATCATGGGATGTGACCTTAGGGATATAGTTCCTGGCCCGTTCCAATTTCTGTCTCTTTTTCTCTTGTCTGTTTCATCACTGACATGAGGCAAGCAGCTTTTCTTCTCCATGCCTTTCCCCCATGACGTTCTACCCCACCTCAGACCAATGACAATGTAAATAGTCAACCATGTACTGAAACCTTTGCAACTGTGAGCAAAAATAAGACTTTCCTCTGTTGTTTCTCTCAAGTATTTTGTCACAATATGAAAAGCTAACTGACACAATGACATTGCAAATTTCCCCATTAAATAGCCCATCCTTATGCTCTCACAGTAAACAAATCTCATAGCAGACCAGCTCTGCTCATATATCCTTACAGATTCCAACCTATGATTTAGTAAGTCTTAAATATAGTGATCAAACTTTCTGCTGTTCAAATAGCAAAGTTTGAAAAAAATGTGCTTTGTGTTCATAACTTTTCTTGATAGTGGAACTGAAAATCTGACCTGAATGGGCCCAAGAGTGAGTCACCTGTTTTGTCTCATGTGGTCAAAAAGGGGTGATATTTCACTGTAAGCATCATTCTTGCCTTGACAACATATAGTGCTTGTGTTAGTGTGCTAGCTTTCCTTTGTGTGTGCTTTTTTTATGTGCATTATTTCCAAACAGTGTCATAAGGCTCCACAGAAAGTTACTGAGACCAGCGGAAAGGCTAAGAAGAAAACTTTGAGAACCACACAGAGTTAAAGAAAGGGAACATTGCAAAAATGTATTAAAGTCCTAAAAAAATGAATATATAAGTGTAACTGTGGGTCCTCAGAACCAGTTATTTAGCTTCTCATCATTTCTCATGGGAAAAATATGTTCAGTTTTTGAGTGTTTCCGTGTTTGGACATGAATTGGAACAAACAGAGTTCAACAACTGAAGTATCACTATATCAGATCAAAGACTAATGAGATTTTTTTTTCTTCAAAATCTTGCCCTAGAAAATAAAAGATAATGTGAAAAGAAAAAAGTAATGTTGATGCAGGGGAGCAAGTAACCTCAAAAAAGGGAAACTATTATAACTCCCAACCTGGTAGATACATGAAACACAAGTTCACATTCTCTAAAATCAAAGAATGAATTCTAGGAACTATGGAGATTAAGAGTAGGAAAACTTTATTAAGAAAGAAAGATTCTACCTAAAAGGAACAGAAAGGGGACCTGAAATTGGGTGAACCCTGCTCACCTCACTTTCCAGGGTATTTTTCATGGAGCAGAGCCATAAGGGAAGGCAGGTTTAAGGTGGGACAAAATTATAGTCAACCAGTAACACTTCAAGTATAGTTGCTTAGGTAACATTGGTACAGCAAGAAATCACAAACCGGATGAAACTATGAACAACCAATAAGATTACAAGTATAGTTGCTTAGGTAATAATGATTAAATGGGGATCCAATAGGAGATCAAGTCACATAACAAGATAAGTGTAGAGATTCCTCAATAAACTAGAATTAGAGGTTCCATTTGGCCTTACTATTTGCCTGCTAGTATATACACAAAAGATAAAAGCATGACACAGCAACACATGTGCACCCTTGTTCATAGCAGCACAGTTTATAATAGCTAAATCTTGGAAACAGCCCAAATGCTCATCAACTCTCCAGGTGAATCTGGATAAAATGGAGTATTATTTAGCCATAAAGAATGATAAATCAGAGACATTTATACTTAAATGGATACACCTTGAGGTTATACTCACAAGTAAAGTAGACACAGATGTGTAAATTCCATAATGTTTCTCTAGTATAATAAACTGAAGGTGTAAATGAGCTCCAGAATATATGATAGGTATTATGGAATAGGAAGAAAATGTTCAAAGGAAAGGGGGAAGGGGAGAAACAAAGAAGGAAAAGAAAAAATTTGATGGTTAAAAAAAAAGCAGAAACAAAGTTTATGTATATGGGATAGGGGCTTAAAAATGAGAATCAAGATACATCATGTATAGGTATAAATCTGATGTTGAATGTGATCATAATACATACCTATAATGTACCAATAAACTCAATGAAAGGGAAAAAAATCAGACAATTAGGAAAATTAGTCAGGGAGTATTATCATTAAAAAAGAAAAACAGAAAATAGAGAAAATGAAGAGGAAGTTAGTAAATAAGCTTAATTTTCAGATTAAAACATTTATCAAATGAAAACAGATTCAGGATCATACAAAACATTATAATTTTGTTTTATTTTTGGTGTTTTGAGACAGGGCCTCACTATACAATTCAAGCTGGCTTGTGCTCACTATGTAGTACAGGCTGGCCTCAAAGTGATTCTTCTGCCTCAACCTCTCAAGTGCCAGATATAGGCATATGCCACCACAGCCAGCTAACATTGTAAGTTTAAACACTGAAGGCAAAAAGCACATTCCACAAGACTGCAAAAAGGAAAAACTAATAACCCAGTCATATACACAGAATTAGCAATTTATGAAAACAAAATGTTCTTTAAACTTAGGAAATTATCTACAGTCATGGTTGTTAACTTTTTAGTGGCATCAAAAATGAGTTCAAACTGATTTAATTGATCAATAGAAACTTCCTTCAGTGAGCATGCTTTTGCAAGCCAACCAATGAGTGTTCTTTGCTTTTGAAAGTCAACCTATTCTTTTTTTTTGAGACATGGTCTTGTTTTGTAGTTCAGGCTGGCCCTGAGCTCACTACGTAGCCCAGGCCAGCCTCGAACTCAGCAGTCCTCCTGTCTCTGCCTCCCAAGTGCTGGGATTACAGGCATGAACCACCATGCCCTGCACTCAACCTATTCTTATATGTGGATGTTTTTTGCAAATCAGAATATATAAGGGTTATTACCAGAAGCCAAGGAAGGTTGAGAGTAAGAAGGCTGGTGAGAGGTTGGATAATAGGTACCACCACAGAATTAATGAAAGCCCTATTTTACCAAAAGCAGTTGGATGGTTGTCTTAGAAGGGGGAATGTAGGGAGAGGGGGCCCTATAGGTAGGACAAAGATAGAAAAAGGCCTCATTGACCTTTGTTAGAAATTAATGGAGAGACTTACTAAAGGCTGCTGGAGGCAGTTTCTACTTCTGTAGATTAGATTCAAGCAAGAAGAAAGATAAAGGAAGCTAGACTCCAGCAATTAGAAAGGCAAAGAAACTCAGGTCAGGAAGGTCCCAGGTAGTGTGATTAACATAAAAAATTGCATACTACCTCTTTATATAATTTTTTTTTTTTGAGACAGGGTCTCGCTTTGTAGTTCGAACTGGCTCTGAGCTCACTATGTAGCCCAGGCAAGCTTCAAACTCAGCAATCCTCCTGTCTCTGCCTCCCGAGTGCTGGGATTACAGGCGTGAGCCACCATGCCCAGCACTGTGGTATGTGGTATTGATTACTGGTGGGCGTGAGTCTCCACGCCCAGCATTGTATGTAGTTTCCGGGGATCGAACTCAGGACTTTGCGCTTGCGAGGCAGGCGCCAGAACCACTGAGCTAATCCTCTGGCCCCCCCTTTATATAATTCTTAAACTTATTTATCCATAAACCATCCTACTCATAATCTTATATTCTGCTAACAGACAGGAAAGTCATATGACAGGAAGAAACGCAAGAGGAGTACCAAAGACATCCAGGGATCCAGGCAGATTCAAGGAGCCTACATGGGACAAGGATCTCAATAAAAAGACAAGAATCTATGAATTATTCACTTTCAAATGCTCTCTACTTTTCCAGAGTAGCTCCCTGCCATGTTTGTTCTCTTTCTCTGTCTCCCTCCTTACACACCTTCAAATAAATTTTCTTCTTTCATTTAAGGAAGGTGCCTTTTGTGTGAGTGTGTGCATGTGTGTGTGTGTAGTACTGGGGATCAAACTCAGACTGTATCTGTAAGGTAAAAACAAAAAAAAAGAAGGTGCCAGAACCATTGTGCTAAATCCCCAGCCCTTCTTTTATTTAAAAAAGAAAAAGAATTAGATGAAAGTAATATGTCGTAGTGTCCGATGGGGTGACTATAGTTACTGATACCCCCTGATGTATTTTTCAATAACTGGAAGAGATAAGAAGCTAAAGCCTCCAAACATAAGGAGATAGAAATGTTAATTATCATTATCATTTATATATATATATCAATTATATATCAATTTTATATATATCAATTATATATATCAATATGTATCAATTATATATATAATTATCATTATATATATGTGTTGAAATGTTATACTGTATCAAATAAGTTCATTCAAATATTATGTGTTAAATTTTTAAGTTTGAAGAGATAAGATAAAAATAAAACAAAACATATAGTTTGAAACAGAAATATTAACTAATATCGATTAGTGCATACTATATACAAGTATCATTACCACACAGTACCACATAAATTTGTACAACTAAAATTTAAAATTTTCTGAAAGTCAATTAAAGGAAGAAACAAAGAACATAATAAAAGAAAAGGAAAGGGAAAAAGTCAAATCGGTCAGGGATAGACTTACTTCAGTAAACATCCTTCTGCTACTAATCAAAAAAGCATCACTGAAGAAGCTGTAATTCTAAAAATGATGGTAACCTATTGGCTCCAAGACAGAACCCATATGGGAGAAGCTACTTAACCCACTGGCATCCAAGAAGGAAAAACAGAGAAAGAGAAAGAGAGGAAAATAGAGAGGAATAAGAATACATCCTTTCAGATTGTGCCCCTAGTATCCCATCTCTTATGACCAGACCCCACTCCTAACAGTACATTTACCTAGTAATTCATTAACTCATCCACTGGTATGTATACTGCCCTCAGGCTTCAGTCACCTCCCATAAGCCTCACCTCTGAACACAAGGTTTATAGGGGACATTTTAAATCTAAAATGGAATGCTTCAGATATTAAACTGTGGGCTTATGCTTTGACACATACTGATTTTTTGATTGCAAGGCAGTAGTACCATTGGAAGCTACAAAGCGATGGTGAAAGTCCTTCAAAATTCTGAACAAGGCACATTCTATATACAGTGAAACTATGATTTAAATAAAGTAAAAAAAAAGACATTTTCAGACATAGTAAGTCTCAAGCATTTTACTTCTCATTCGCCTTTTCTGGGGAAGTCACTAGAGAAATGCAAATAAGACATGGCTTTTTTTTTTTTTTTTTTTTTTTTGAGATAGGGTCTTGCTTTGTAGTTCAGGCTGGCCCTGAGCTCACTATGTAGCCCAGGCAAGCCTGGAACTCAGCAATCTTGCCTCTGCCTCCTGAATGCTGGGATTACAGGCATGAGCCACCATGCCCAGCAGATATTTTTGAAAATAGGAGATTCAACATAATAAAAACAACAACAACAAAAACCACAGGACAATTCTTGGAGAGAGATTCTATGATGGTAGTTTACAATCCAGAGTCAAAAAAGAAAAAAAAAAGTCTATATTGAGCTTACATCAGTTATGTATTGCTTTATAACAAACTAACCCGAAATGCAGAGGCTTAAAACAGCTATATAGTTAGCTCAGCATTTTGTCGGCCAGTTCTGCTGGATGGTCTTAGCTATGTTTGCTCGTGCATCTATGGTTACTGTCAGCTAAACTGAAGTTTAAGACCCCAGCTAGCCTCACACACATGCCTAAAGAGTAATTAGATGTTAGTTTGGGGATAAGTATGCCTGTGTTGTTTCTCTCTTCATCAAGAAGGTGTGCCTTGTTCATCATTTAGCAGCAGGAGTTCAAGAATCCAAAGCATAAGAGACTCTTCAAATCTCTACTGCATCACCTTTGTGAGCATTCCATAAGCCAAGGCAAGTCATATGGTCAAGGTCAAAACCAAACTGGAAGAAAGTGCACTCAAAACTACAGAACAAGGAAAGAGGACACTGGGCAGGAAGTTGCTGCTGGCCAGCTTTGTCATCTATCTACCACAGACTTTATCAAAGAGTTCTGGGACAAACTTCCATAAGATTAAAATGTACTTGATGTGCTTGGTCATTATGAAAGATGAAATGGTGTCGAATTTATGGTGCTGAGCTCATGATAAATCTAAAGATAACCTAGCAAAGGGTTGGAGATTTAGCTCAGTGGATCCCACTCCTGCCTTGCAAGCACAAGGTCCCTGGTTTGATCCCCATAACCACCTACAATACTGGGTATGTTGACTCACACCCAACAGTGATCAATTCCACATATCACAGTGCTGAGTCTGGTGGTTCACACCTATAATCCCAGCATTTGGGAAACAGAGGTAGAAGGACTACTGAGTTCAAGGTTTCCCTTGGCTACATAGTGAGCTCAGAGTCAGCCTGAACTACAAAGTGAGACCTTGTCTCAAAAAAAAAAAAAAAAAAAGATAACCTAGCAAAAAAGATAATTATTAATTGAGGAACATAGAATATTATTTAGCTAGTAACAATACATACATTTTGCAGATTGAGCAGTAAATAGTATTTACTTACTAAAAAAAAAAAAGCACCGAATATTGAAGATATTGTCTGATTGTTTGTATTTCCCTTCCCAAGTTCATATGTTGACACTTAACATTCATGTGGATAGCATTAAGAAACAAGGTTAAAAAAAAAAGAAAAAAGAAAGAAAAAGAAACAAGGGTTTTAAACTAGGTGTTGTGGTATATTCCCGTCCCAGCACTTGAGTGTCTGAGGCAGATCACTGCAAGCTTGCAGCCAGCCTGGGCTACATAATAAATTCAGTATTACCTAGTGAATAGGGAGATCCTGCCGCCAAAAGCCAAGGAAACAAAAAAGCAGCACCTTTCAGGTGAGTAGACCCTGTCTTCATGAATGGGATTTGTATCCTTATAAAAGACCAGTAAGCCTTACTTGCTCATTCTACCTCAAGAGAACACTCTGAAGACACCCTTTGTTCCACTATAGGGAACAGCCTTACCAGATACCAAACCTGCTGCTATCCTGATACTGAACCCCTCACTCTCCAAAACTGTTTATAAATTACTTTAACAGTAGTAAATATTGCATGTTTGGTCTTATATGCAGAGGCTAAAAAATAAAAATGAAAGACTTGAAAGTAGAGGGTAGGCTACCCTCATAGGGAAAGGGGAACAGAGGCAGGGAGAAGGGAGAGAAAGGGAAGAAAGGGGAATAATGAGGGCACACGTGATCAAAGTATAATACAGGCATGGATGAGAATGTTACAGTGAAAACTAACTTGCACAATTACTGATTTAATAATAATAATTTTTTAAAAGATAGCCAGGGTGGTGACGCACATTTGTTTGTGTCAAGAAGTCTGCTGTGATTCTGATGGGATTTCCTTTTCTCTAACAGCTTCTAATTTTCTGTACTTGTTTGAGTTTCTGGAATCTTGAATATTATGTGTTTTGGTGCAGGTTTCTTTTTAATCATGACTAACTGAAGTTCTATATGCCTCATTTACCCGTACCTCAAATTCTTTTTTTCTTGCTTTGGCATTTTTTTTATATTGATTCCACTATCTCTTGCTTTTTTCAGTGACTCCATTCAATCTTGGTAGTATTCTTTGCATCACCTAGGTGTTATTGGAATGATTTCTCCTGGTCCCTAATTATTTCTAAGAAAGCTTTCCCTTTCTGTTTGTTCACCACAGCCTTGTCTTCCATATCCATTATTCTGTCATCATATTGGCTACTTCTGCTGCATATACTTCCTTTCCTTTTTTTTTCTTTTTGGTAGTGGAGGTTGAACTCAGGACCTTGAGCTTGCCAGGCAGGTGCTACTCCACTGAGCTACATCCCTGGCCACACAGCATATAATTTCAATGGAGTTTTTACTCTCCTGGATATGTCTGAATCTGTTTCATGGATTCCATTTCTTTCTTATGTTGGGCATTCATGGTTTCCATCATTTTCCTCAACTCCTCTATTTTTCTATCTGGATCTGCTCTAGAGTCACTAATCATGTTTTTCATTATTGTCACCATCTCTGCAGTTATCTGAGAAACTATGTCTGCTTTGATTTTGTTTTGTTTTGAGCTTCATTCATCTGCTTTGTTACTTCTGTTGTTACCACTTTAGTGAGTCCAGGTGGGTGGATTTCAAATTGTTCCACCTCATTGCCCCTGGGGTTTGCTGGAAGTCGGAAGCTGCATCTTGTTTAAGTGTCATCTCAATTTTTGGTTTTTTTTTTTTTTTTTGAGACAGGGTCTCACTATGTAGTTCAGGCTGACCCTGAGCTCACTATGCATCCCAGGCAAATCTAAAACTTAGCAATTCTCCTTAGCAATCCAAATGCTGGGATTACAGGCATGAGCCACCGTGCCTGGCACTTTGATATGTGGTACTGATTGCTAGTGGGCATGAGTCACCATGGCCAGTACTGTTCCATGTGGTTAGCAGGGATCAGACTCAGAACCTTGTGCTTGGTAGGCAGGCGCTGGAACCACTGAGCCAAATCTCTGACCCCTCGATTTCTATTTTTTTTAAAGTTTAATTCTTGGGGGCCAGAAATTTGGCTCAGTGGTTCCAGTGCCTGCCTCGAAAGCACAAGGTCCTGAGTTTGATCCCTGGTAGCCACATACAATGCTGGGCGTGGTGACTCATGCCCACCAGCAATCAATACCACATACCACAGTGCTGGGTGTGGTGGCTCATGCTTGTAATCCCAGCACTAGGGAGGCAGAGACAGGAGGATTGCTTAGTTCAAGTTTTTCCTGGGCTACATAGTGCGCTCAGGGCCAGCCTGAACAACAAAGCGAGACCCTGTCTCAAAAATAAATAAATAAATAAATAAATAAATAAATAAATAAATAAATGAATAAATGAATAAATAAATAAATAAAAATTTAATCTTTTGGTTAATGCTTGTAAATTGTTAAAAGCAAGTAGCTTTATTGCTAGTATTTAGAACCCTTAGGAAATGACTACTTTTCAGAGATGTCTAAAATGTATAACTGGATTCTGAGTCTGTTGCAGTATCCTATCTCTTTAATTTACTGGGGATGAGAGGTTGCTGTCTATTTGGCTTAGCCCCAGATTCTTTGGTAAAGGCCTATAATATTGTTTATGACCCTTTGGCGTCTTACTGTTAGCATACTTGGAAGAACAGCTGATTAGAACAATTATGTTGCCTTGGCTAAAGTAGTATAATCAGTAACAACAACAGAATCAAATATAGCCTAGAAAATGACAAACTGAGGTAACTATTAATTTTCCACCCTTAATTGTATGAACTAGATTTGTGGTTATATAACAAAATTATTTTCTATATGACAAAATTTAAAACAAACCAGAAAATTGTATACAGAAAATATCCCCTCAGTATGGTGATTTTACTCACAGAGGAGAAAATCTGAAAGAGATGGTGGTGGGGGAAGAGAGAAATAGAAGGAGAGGAAGACATCAGAAGTAAGGCTGGAGAAGGAAGATTACATAAACCTTGAGAAACTGATGAAGAGGACAGGAGGGAAAGAAAAGGCAGAAATAAAAACAAGAAAAGAAGAGAACAATAACAACAAAACTAGAAACAATGTTCACACTTACTTAAAAACAAGAACAAACAACAACAAAAAAACAAAAATGAGGATAAAATAAAAGAAAGAAGGCCGTCTCAAGGTATGTCTTTGGTGTCACTGATAAACATTGTGGGCAGAGAGAGTCTGGATCTGTGTGGTCCCAACAAGCCAGCTGTAGATTTATACTGGACAGTGGGTAATCCCACCAAATCTGCCTCCTTAGTCCTGAAGCTCAGGTTGGTTTCCGGCTGTGAGGCTGGAACCTGTTTAGTTCACCCTGCAGCACTCTGTGTGGCTCCTGCTGGCTTGAATTTGGCACCTTAATCTCTTGCTAATTTGAATTCATTTCCCTCACCCCATGGAGCCAGCCTGCTGCTGCTCTGAATTCTAAACTCAGCTAGTGCTTCTCAAAGATGTTTATTGGCCATTTTGTCTCTTTTGGGGAATGTTTAAACTCAGATAATTCACCAGTCATTGTAGTTCACCATGCCCCTTGATGAGATTCTCTGTAGAGGCCTCTATGGTCACCAGAAGTTACAATATGTCCACAGGTTTTAGTTGCCCTTTTCACACAGAGTCAGGACTCAGGGAGAAAGCACAGCTTGCTGCCTCCTTCTTTGTTCAAGCCTCTTTCTTCACTCTCCTGTGAGCTTCATTTCTCCCTTCAGATCCTGTCTAGGTCCTGGGGACCCACCTTCCTCCTTCTCTTCCTCAAATCGCTCTATTCTGGTTTCTAAACACCAAATCTTAGAGAGGCTGCTTCCTGTTTTTCACCACTCTGCTATTGTCCCAGACTTCCCAGAAGTCCAATGGGACTAATCCAAGTATTCTGGGAGGTGGAGCCAGGAGGATGGCAAATCCAAACCATGTCTGAGCAATATAGCATGCAGTAGGACACTGTCTTACAATAAAACATAAAAAGGGCTGGGGATATAGGTCAGTGTGAAGGCCCTGGGTTTTATCTCAGAAAAAGAAACTCAGAAACAGTTACAAACTACTCCATCTGAAGCTTTTTGAGGACTGACAATTAAATTGAACAAATTTACAATACAAATATATTAGAAGAGAGATGGTATGCAAAAAGTTTATAACATGGTAGGGAAGGGCAAAGAGCTGAGTCTTACTCTTCCGCTACTCTTCCACAGTAGAAAAATCAAAGACCATATCTAAAACTAGAAAACCAGGAAACACCAATCAAAACTATTATCTAGGAAGATATAGGCAAATACTCAAACAATTAAGTAAAATATATAGAACTAAATCCTGTCTGAAGGAAGAAACTGTGTATGGAGGAGTGTCAGAGGCTGCTGATTTTCACTGTAAATTTTGGAGAACCACTTGCTTTTGTGGGGATAGGGATCAAACTCACAATCTTGCACTTGAAAGGCAGGAAGCGTCTCTACTGAACTAAATTCCCAGCCTACCATTTGCTTTTTTTAAAAACTATGGTTAAATTTAGTTTTTTAAAATTAAATTCTTTATTGATACATTTTATATACAGCTCACAATCATGCACAACATTGAGGAATTTATACCAGTATATGACACAAGTTAATTCTCATTTTTACCCACATCCCTACCCACCCCCACCCCATCCCCTATATACATGCTCTTTTATTTTCTTTCAGAATCATATTTATTCCTTCCTTAATTTTAAAAAAGGTGGCAGCAAGGATTTAGATTAGTGGTACCACATCTGCCTTATAAGTTCAAGGTCCTGAGTTTGATCTCCAGTACTGGGGAAAAAAGAAAAAGGAACAAAAGGGAAGCATTAATGTCCCTGATTCAGATTAATATGAAATAATCTGTCTAATATTAGGTGAAAAGAAGCAAGATTAACAAAACCATTATTTGTGTAAATGGAGGAGAGAATAGCAGTTATAAATACATCCTTATATATGCACAGGGTGAGCCATCAGCAAGCTCCACCTCCAAAATGTAACTGCATCTCACCCCTCCACAGTTGTCATATTCAGCATTAGCAGCACCTTTTAAGGATACTAGGGAAAGAGCCCCAGTTCTGTAGCTTCCCAGGTCTCCCTGCCTCTATCCATGTGTTCCTAGAAGACAAATAAATTACATTGTCTCCCTGTGCAAAGCCTTACAGCTTGTTTATTCAACACATGGAATAAAACCAGATTCTTCAACAAGACCTATATAGTCTCATGTGATCTGGTTCTTAACCTCTTTCTTATCTTCTTGGAGCACATTCTTTCCTCAGAGACTTCACAACTCGTGACCCCTGTGCCTGAAGAACTTCCCCAGACATCTAACTGGTTAGGCCTGTCATTCAGCTCTCTGTTCCTCAGTGCTGGTCTCCTCAGTGGATTTTCCTAGGCCTTTCTCCACATCTCCTTTTCCAAATATTATCTACTTTCGCTGTCTGTCACTTCACCGTGATTTCTCTTTTCCACAAAACTTATCACTATTTGTTCTTTAAGTATATATTTGATATTTAAATAGTTATTGCCTCTCTCCCTTCGCACAGTGTGAGGTTCTGTGAGGGAAGCCATTTTTGTCTGTTTTGCTGCTTGTTTTCAGCCCCAGGTCCCTGAAACAGAGCCTGGTACACAGTAGAGATAGTTAATGTCTTTTGGGTAACTTAATGAACAATGAAAAATGTACATTATTTTGGAATTGATGTCTCTTCAAAGGAAGAAATGATAAATGACAGAGACCCAGCCTGCTATTTTTCACAGAAAAGAAAATTCCTACTACTTCTGGAGGCTGCTCTGAGGAGAGGAACCAGAAAGTCAAGTGACTGGGATGAGTGATCAAGAGAGACTGATTAACTTTCACTTCTCTAGGTCCCCCTGCCCTCCACTCCCACAGTACCCTCAGGCCAACCTGTGGTCTGCATTCTCATGGGGACCCTAGGGTATTCAAGGGAAGTGTAAGGACATAGATTTATAATTAATTTCCCCCAATAAGAAAGTATTATATTGGGCCGGAGATTTGGCTCAGTGGTTCTGGTGCCTGCCTCGCAAGCGCAAGGTCCTGAGTTCGATCTCCGGTAACCACATACAATGCTGGGCATGATGACTCAAGCCCACCAGCAATCAGTACCACATACCACAGTGC